>VWZG01007227.1:3790-27687 GCA_013396735.1 Grallaria varia
AGAGACATCAGCTTCAACACAGAAATAGAACCCAAATCTCCACAAAATGATGTATGAGTGGGTACAATTCAGCTTTATATGAAACAGCACAAGATTAAAATATGTTTCCAAACCTTGAGAACTGTCAATGTTCGACACACTACTTCTTCTCCTCCAAAATTTCAACACAGAAAAAAAAGAGCCTCTGAAAGGGTTGGCATTAGAGATTCCTAGAGCTCACTCTTTCAGGATAATTTCTTTTCCTTTTTCATCTGCTTCATCATGAGTGTTAACTATTGTTAAGACTTTGAGCATAAAAAAATACATTTTTAATACTTCTATGCATTGAAACTTGAAAGTAATAATAATAAAAAACCCCAACCANATCAGCTTCAACACAGAAATAGAACCCAAATCTCCACAAAATGATGTATGAGTGGGTACAATTCAGCTTTATATGAAACAGCACAAGATTAAAATATGTTTCCAAACCTTGAGAACTGTCAATGTTCGACACACACATGCTCCAAAATTTCAACACAGAAAAAAAAGAGCCTCTGAAAGGGTTGGCATTAGAGATTCCTAGAGCTCACTCTTTCAGGATAATTTCTTTTCCTTTTTCATCTGCTTCATCATGAGTGTTAACTATTGTTAAGACTTTGAGCATAAAAAAATACATTTTTAATACTTCTATGCATTGAAACTTGAAAGTAATAATAATAAAAAACCCCAACCAAACCCCAACAAAAACAGTATAAAAGTTTAAGATTATCTTACAGTTTCAGGATTACTAGGTTTAAATAATCATGGGGACAGTATTCAAATATGAGTATATTTAAATATTACCACTGACCTGTAATGTCCATGAACTCTAGTGTGACCATGTTTCTTCAACCTTTTGTGCCGTTTAATTTGCCTGAGCTTTTCTACAAAGATTTGCCCTGACGGAGTGGCAACAAAAGAAACAATGGCCTTTCCTTAAATAAAAAAAAAAGATGCAGTTTTGGGCAGTCTGCCTTTACAAGCACAACAACATTTCTTTCAAAGGCACCTGCTGTTACACATCAACCTTAGCCTGCAAAGGACAGCAACAATGACAACATCCTTTTTTTCCATTATGTGAAACTGGAGTCATGAATTGTATACTAATGGGTTTAATTTATGGCTCGCAAACAACCTTCAAAATCATGAATCACAAACATGACCTCAGAGGGTAATGGGAAACAAACTCACAAAGCATTTGTTTTAGTAACATTCACTGCTTCTTCAGTGTATATAACTGAGCTTGAGCTGCAGGTTAGACTCTCACACTCAGAAAGCATAGATTAGCAGCCATTAGTATCTCTTCTTTAGTAATTGTCCAGAACCATTGAGTTCGCTTTTATATAGGGATGAACCTACTGTGAAAGAGGAGAAAAACTGCCACCACAACACCTGCAGTTTAACAATGCCAATTCCCATGACAGCATGTCTGAAAAGACACTCATGGTGAGAGCACAAAGATTCATCACCACTATGCTGGCAGAGTTAGGATTGTTACTGAAGCTGTCAGAGATCCTTTCAAGATTTTCTTTCTTTAAAAAGCCTGTCATTAGGGAGTCCTCCCTCCTTTTTTTTATTTCCTTTTCTTTTTTTTTTTCTTTTTACAAAAAGCCTTTTTTTGTAATAGAATTGTCTAAATAAATCTATATCCAAACAAAACATGAGTAGTGTTTTCAAATTTTGATTGGGACTGTGGTTCTCATCAACTTTGTTCTGGATTAGAAATGTCTGTATACCAGACAGATGTATGAGTATCTTCATAACCGTGGTTTGCACAGGGTTACCAAAGGGCAGAAGCTTAACAAAAACTAACAAAAAACCATGGAGTAACTGAGGCCAAAAGAGTAAAGTAAACCAAAACCAAAGGTCTGACATTTAAATGCCTGAATTTCCATTTCCCCAGTATCAGCCTTCAATGCCTGCATGTTCAGCACAAGCTGACGGACACTGAGGAGCGGCAGTTGTTTAGAGGATGACGATTTGACATCTGAGACTGCAGCAAGCTGCAGATGTTAGGAAACTGTAGTTTGGATGCCTGATTTTCTGGATGGATTTTTTTCTCTTATTAATTTGTTGAATCTGAGTGCTATATGTAATAGCCTGTTTTACAATGGCCTCCTAATTTCTCATGGGAGGCATTTCTTAGGTTCCCATTTCAACTGAAATATGATTGGTTCAAATTTTTTTACCCCATTAATACTCGCATCACTTACAGAAGAAGCATATGCATCAGTCTCTTAAGAGTTCAAAGACCTTTTGTCCTTTGGTTTTGGGAAAGACAGGAAAGCTGTATTCTAAAGCAGGAATATTTTTCAGTAGGAGTCTTAGAAGGCACTGTACTTGCCATGAAGCAACTTCAGTGAAAGAAAAAATAAAAATAAAACAACAGAATACCATGAGTCATGGATGCCTATGCAAAATGTTAAGTGATTCTGTTCTTGAAGCTGAACAAGCTACTGGTTTGATTACTGTGTTAAGAAGGTTCTGCAAGGGTCACCAAACTTTTCCACAGTTTAGATGTCAGAGGGTCAGAGTAGAGAAGGCAGAGCAAAGAAGCCATTATCACTTTTTCTAATTGTGGTGCTAGGCATCATGGCTGAGGTAATCATTACCAAGACCATCAGGATTTCTAGACTGGAACAAAACAATGGTCCGCTTTATCTAGTATAGTATTTCTTCTAGTATGTAACACTATAAAACGTAACCTCCACATAACGCTTTTAAATGTGATGCTCCATGGACAGTAATTTCCTCTTTATCCCAGCTCCCAATTAATTTCTTATCTGAAGAAGTAAACTTTGCTGTTATGAATTACAAAGTGCAGCCACAGGTGTTAATCAGCCTCAATTTTCTTATTTTAGATGTATTTTGTGTTCATCTTCACTCTTACAGTTTGCAAAGAGAAGCTGACATTCACTGTTCATTCATCTGTATTTTCAATTATATTAATCTTGATATTTTTAGTTTACATTTTCACTACATTTAACTGAAATCTTATACATTTCAAAGTTAATTCTTTAGCACTTTTGAGCTGTCTAGTTCCTTAACATTAGGAATGATAGTATTAGTAAAATAATACATAACTTAAAACCAGATGCATGTGTAGAAATGTCCATTTTAGAATGGTTGACTTACTCTTTCAAAAGAAATAATGCTTTTGCAAATTCCTTCCTGTCTCATCAGAAGACAAAAACCTACACACTTTTTTCTCCCTCTGTTACTAGTAAATAATGTTCCCAAAAATCAGAGGATTGTTTTACATGTGTTTTCTTTAACTTTTTGGTTAGCATATCTGTTTTCTAGGGAAAAGCACACAGAAAAAAGCATAGATTTCAGTTGTTTGACTAAAATCTTAAAGAAAACTGTTTTGGAGGGTGATGTTTCAGCATGATTATAAATAAACACAGAAATACACATGCTGAACTACAGGGTAGTTTTTCTTTCTAGAGCTAGTGCTGAAATATGTATATCTTAATCTGTAAGAACAAGCATCTCAATAAAAATGTTTCATTGACCTGATAATTCTAAAAGCACTGGAACTTAGAGGGATTATTTTTGCTTTATTTGATGAAAGAGAATAAGTAGGTATAAGACAGCAGATATTCAGAGAAGTTCAAATTATATCATTCAACTTCATGCAGCTATAGATGCATTGTTTCAAAATAAAACATCAGCAATACAGCTATTGAATTTAATCATGGAAATTCAGATTGTGTGCTTGAATATAAAATAAGGCAAATAAGAGTTATTATTTACCTTGTATGTCATCTTCATAGCTTTTACCATAACATAAAGCAGCTTTTACTTAGACATGCCTGTATTTTCAAAAGCAGAAAGTATAATTTTTGCCTAAATTTGTTTGTCCTCTGAAAAAAAAGAAATTATAACATTATTCCTTTTATTTATGAATGAATGTTTTTATAGGAAGATCATTCTTGCATTGAATTTTTTTATCTAAATCAACATAAAGACTTTCTATTAATAAAAGGAAAAATATTGTATAAACCATATTCAACGTTTAGAATGGTCTGGTATTATGAAAGGCTGAAATACAAATCTTCAGAGTACTCCAGGGATGAGTTTCAGTAATGCATCATTTTACTGTATCAAAGAATAATTAACTTATTCATTAAAAATTTAGAAACATGTCTAATTGTATTGGTGTACATATCTAAGACTTATTAATGGAATTTCTCATTTAAGAAAAAACCTATTCAAATATGAGTTGAATTGTTTTCTTACATGCTTACATCTCTCTGAAGTCATTGACATGTTAGAAGGTGCTTTCATAAGCAGAAATATTATCTTGGCTAGTGAAAATTATTCTTCAAAAGAATGACGTAAATGACTAGCATATTCAGGTTTAAGTATCTCTAAAATATGAAAAGTTCAAGAAAAAAAGAGGCTGTGCAATTTATTTATTTTGTTCGCTATATATGTCCAAGTTGGAATCAACTCCAGTTCATTTGAGCAAGTCAAAAACTTCAGTTTTCCTTGTTAATGTAGCCTCAGAGCTCAACATTAACTAAAGATTTTACTTGCCATAAGAGGCATCAAATAGTGGGGAAAAAAGGCTGTTACATAATGGAGATGTGTTAGCGTTTCTGTTCGGTCCTTAGTTCAAGTCACTTCAGCTTCAGCCAGAAAGTCCGCTTGTTATTTTGCCTGGGCTGTACGACCTCAGCTACTGAGGATCTACAAAATAAACATGTCTACCTCTTTGTTAAGAATTACTGAGGTATGTTGATTCATTGATCTAGTCTGCTGCATGTCCAATAAGGGGTAACATTCACACAGCAGTGGTGTCCGGAGCTCTTTAACCTCCCTTGTCTCTGAGACCTTTCTGTCTTTCACGCTTCAAGGATGCATGCATTGTTCAGTCTGTCACCATTTTACTTTAATGTACTTTAGAGTACGTATTAGGAGATATATAATTTAGGATTAACTGGTCAAAATGGGCATTTCACTGTAAGTTACAGATTACAATCTGTCTTTACCTGTTGATTGCAGTTGAATTAGGAAGGGTACAAGCTGCAGCAGAATTTTCTCTCATGTCATAGAGCAAAGCCCTGCAAGTTCTGACTTACTCCTCTTTCTTGTGATAGCTCTCCATGACACTACTTTTGGCTTCATCTAGGGTCTATAAATAATTGGTCATTTGTACAAAGCATCTGAGGGACACTGATCACAGTGCAGCATGAATTTTATCCAACCCAAAACAGAGTCCTTCCAGGAAGCATAGTTACGGGGGAAAAAAAAAAAAAAAAAAAAAAAAAAAAAAAAAAAAAAGAGGAAAGGAGAAACAAACAAAACAAATTGAGTGAAATATATTTGGGAAGGACTTCAAAACATAATAAACTAATGACATTGCTGTCATGCTCTGGCAATCTAATTTGACTGAAATAGAATTCACAATCAGGATGATTAAACAGACTCAAAGCTTTTCTTGTACTATCTGGATCCCTTGTATAAAAGTATTTGGCTAAGCCTAGAGGACAAAATGGAAGTGGAAATATGATTAATGACAAAAATCATAAAGCCTACCATCTTTTCCAGCGTTTGACATTGGCAATATGACCAAATTTGTAATGCTTAAGAATCATCCAACAGTTTGCATTTACTTGATGAGTACCGAGAAAAAAATAGAAGACAGATGAATCCAGTCCTTGACTTTAAAATATGTCACCATTTGATACAGAAAATACTTGCAGCACTTAAAAGTGTTTTGGCAAAACTTTGCAAGAGGCAAGACTCCAGGCTGCATCTGAGCTGGCAGAAGTACATCATTTATAAAACTCAATAGAGCACTGTCAGTTGCTTGATAGGATATCTTAGTAGTAGCTTAGAAATTCTACTGTATTTTATCTTTGGCATTTCAACTTTTCATTTGGCCAACAAACTGCTGCGATGGAAATCATAACTTGTGTATTTTGTTCCTCACTTACTCAAGAATTGTTTTTCAACAATTAAAGAATACCCCAGGAAAACTTGGTCCAGTACATCCTTTGCCACAAAACTGCTCCTTCTTTCCACTTTGTGAAGATTATACAGTGATCAGAAGACTAAGACTCCATTGCTGCAAAGTTTTTACTTGTATTTAAGAAGGCTTTTATGTACTGTGTGTGAAGAGAATTATTTATGGTTTATTTCTCTAACTAGGGATTTGCTGAACCGATGCAGGATGAGACTTTTTTTTTTTCTTTTCATATAGAATTTACGCTGCCATTTTTTTTTTTCCTAATTGCTGATATTTACATATATGTTGAATATGAGGTTTGAAATTTTCGAAA
The DNA here is from genome assembly GCA_013396735.1 of Grallaria varia. Classification (NCBI taxonomy): domain Eukaryota; kingdom Metazoa; phylum Chordata; class Aves; order Passeriformes; family Formicariidae; genus Grallaria; species Grallaria varia. The sequence continues at coordinate 10,102 of VWZG01007227.1, forward strand.
CATCAGTGCCTACAGTCCATGGGTATAAACTCTCTAAGAACTTTTTGACATGTTTTCTTTTATCCACAGACATACCAAGCTGAGTAGTTATTCCTATGCAGCCCCTTCCTCTTCACTGTCTTATTGCTAGATTCTGCCTCCTGAGAACCTGGATACATATTTGTTAACCCATTTTATTGAAAATGAGTTTATCTAGTTTAAAATACTTAAACTGTAGGTCTTTCAATCTGGAACAAGTTAACAAATGGTCACAAGAGCATCACAGCTGAAAGGACCAAATTGACAGTTATAAGGAGCAGAAAAAGCTTCCGTCTGGTTGTATGCAGAAATCAGTCCAGGAATCACAGGTAGAAAACAACCCTTCATCAAGCCTCTCATCAGAAACTAATTCTTTATTTTATCTTGTTCTCTTTCACTCCCCCCTCAAAAAAACCAAACCAAACCAAACCAAAGCAAACAAAAAACAAAACCAAATAAAAACAAACCGGAGGAGACTCAGGGAAATATAGGGAAATCTGAGGTTGTGCGCAAGATGTTCTATTCATATATATATAAAAACCAATAACATGTTAAAGAACACATTGAAAGGTAATTTGGAATTCTTCCTTGTAATAGTGAAAATGGGAAAAGAAAAAGTCCTTAAGAAGTGTCTGTTTAATTGTGATGATCAGTTATTTATTTAACACTCACAGAGTACAACAGCTCTGTTGAGTTTAACCAGGCACAAGACGTTGCTTTTATGAAAGAAAAAAGGTTTAAAACCACAAAAAGTACTACAGTGAAATGCAAGGGGACATGACCAGATAAATATACCACCCTGGAAAGAACACTATTGATTTTTATAGTGTTTGTTCTGCACGGATTCTTTATCCAGTCCTGGCAGCCATTCAAAATCTGCATTTAAACAAAATTTTTTAAAGTGATGATCCTGATCCATTTTCTCAATGTCAAGAAATAAAAGTGCACTCTTAATGAAAAAGGCACTTTAAATATAAAATATTTAAAAGCTTCATGCTAGAATACTTGCTGGTTAAAAAAATGGGGTGGGTGTGCAAAGGACATTTAATTTTATTTTTTCTTATACCAGCACCAACAAGAAATTCAGCCAAGAGGACACTTAAAATCAGCACTCCATCACCATCCATCAGTCCTACATCTTTTATTGAGGATGATACTTGAAAATTGTTGATGACTCAAGGTGCAAAGACCATTTCAAGCTTCCAGCTTCCAACTCATACAATGAGAATGTCACCACGAAGATGTCTGTTCATTGATTTCCTCCTGCTCCTTCTTGCTGCCCCCTCCTTCCCCAGAAACTATTTACTGTTATTGGGTCTTGTTATATGTCATGTACTAAACAAGTGATGATGCCAGGTGGTTATAAATGTAGAACCTTACTGTTAAAAATAATTCTTTATCTCCTGGTCAAATGTTTACACACCGCAGAGACTTTTCCAAGTCCTTCAATGTTGAGTTTTATGCTAAAGAAGAAAAGGGACAACAACGAAAAAGTCCCCCTGTCTCTCATGTCTGCCTTCTTTCTGCACATATTTTGCAAACGCTGGTGGGAAAGCTACAATAGGGAGATTTTTCCTTCTTTGCTTACCAATTTGGCAAGAGTTTTGAAAATAAGAATCACACCACATTTGTGCATATGCTTCAAACGGGTGCACTTCCTACCCCAGACCATGCTATCACTGGGATTCTAGTGAAAGAGAGAAGGAAATCTTTTTCAAGAGCAGCAGTTACCACCCTTTTACATTTATAACCTCTAACTGATATAACCCCTTCCCCTTTCTTGCCGTCATTGTCATCATCGAGCCCATTTCTTTCCTCCCTCCCTCCCTCGCTGCCTTTTCCTGCCTCCCTCTCTCTCTCTCTCTCCCCCCCAGACCTGATATGGGAGCTTCAGATACCCGAATGGAACAGAAGGGAAAAAGAGGACAACCCTGAGGTACAGCTTTGAATTGGCTCTTCAAATTCAGATCAGTGAAAGAATTGCAAGCTGCATCAGGAAGCTAGGAAGCAGAGGGTGGGGGAATAAACAAACAAACAAACAAACAAGCAAAAGAGTTTTTCTCAACTACTCAACCCCTTGCCCTACTAGCCTGAGAATCTCCACTCACTCTCTTTCCACTATATATCATTGCTGTTACATTGATTTTATACATACTGCTGAATGCCTCGAGTTACCTCTTTAGGGATCTGCCAAGGAGAGAGGACTTTAAATCCTATGTTAAAGACAAAAAAAAATTTGCTGCTGTCACCACATATTGTCAAGCAAGAGGGATCCCACTATCATTTTTCTCATTTCCTGCTCTCTCTTAACTAGGAGCCTGTGTTTTACCTCTCTAATCTGAATTCTGGAGGGCTATATAAACATCTCTGTGTATATGTAAAAGGAGTATGAACTATGCCATGCTGAAAAAGCAAGAAAACAATCATAAGCAATATTTTATAACAATCAAAATCACTTCCATGCAAATCAGTTCATACTGTTAAGGAACTGAATGCACCCTGAATTTTTTGCCTGTTAGGAGTGTGTATATGCGGAGATATATTTGTGCTCTTTGAGCTGAATTCTACTGAAATTGGGAGATGGGGAAGTGACACAACATGGAGTAAAGAAGAAAAAGAATTCCCACAAGATAGCAGTGTCATGTTTCCGATTGCTGCATCAAATCTGCCTTGCAATGACACTTGCCCCTTGAAAAAATTCTCTCAGGAATTTAAAGACTGGAAAAACTTCAGCCTGAAATGCACTGTGAGATTCAACCCCAGTACATTAAAAGCCAATCCATACTGTAAAAATGTTATAAACAACATCAGCACCAACTATAACAAGAAAACTAAAGATTGTACCTTCCTTAGAGGTATGTGTATTTAAAAATAGTTTGGGATATATTTCTCATTACAATATGACAATGTGATATCAGAAATCTCACTAGGTGCTGCGTTCTTGCTGTATGAATAAAATGAAATGCGTACGTACTTTTTTTTCCCCGAGATTAGTTTCTTTATCACATTGAGATACAGGTCTATATTGCCTCAGTTAGAAAACAATATGAGTTGCAAATAGCAGTGGATAGACAGATGTTATGTACATGAGAGACTTTGGTCTGTATTAACTAATATTTTTTCCTTCACTAGGGCGTCAGACTTTTTCTGTACTTACTTAAAAAAAGGGATACATTAACAGATATTCATGCACAAAATTTGACAATAGAGTCAAAATTCTTATTTCACAATAGCAAAATACTGTCAAATTATACACATTTTTCCCTGTGAGATTTAGAATTGTAAAGAAATGGTGAAGAAGAGAATTATTCATGGCATATTTTACAGAACACATTCTTAAACCTGACAGCAAGTTATGGTCAGTTTATTTTCCTTGAATGCCTTCCCAGAATACAGCACAGTAGGAGATAGGACCTAAATTGTTCAGTGTCTCTTTGGCAGACAGTGCTGACAACATGATCTTCCTCAGTGGACAGTGATTTTATGCTATGTAATCTAATAGTGACAGCAGGAACAGTAACAGCAGGTTTTCTCTCTGGCATAAGGCAATACAAGACAGTTTGTACTGGGGATGTCTGAATCAGTCCATTAGATCATTAAAAGGAATGAATAAAAACATATTAAAAAATCCAGATATCAAATAATGGAATAGTCTTTAAACTGGTTAGTGAGGATGGAAGCAACAGGTAACATTGTAGACTTGTATTATTAGAGACTTTCCTAAGAGCCATGGACATGAAATCATTGTAATTACCCATATAAATATAATAAAAAGATGGTTCATTTTTGCTAGCAGTTCAAAGATAATAGTCTACATCGATAGTAGTGCTGTCTGAGAAAGAGCTTTAAGAACATATGTGCTAATCAGTAAGCTTAAATCAAACTTGGAATTAAGGATCGAAATTTTATAAATAATTCAGTAATATATTAAATTCTTCCCTTAATCCCTCAAAAAAATTATAAATATAAAACAAACTCATATCAAGAACATAAGCCCGAAAGTATAAAAAATGTGGGGAGTGTAGGATGTAGAAGTAGCAGCAATGCAGTATGAAAATTACAAGATGAAGTGTTATCAAAGGTTGCTAAACCTGACTTGCTTTTATTTAGCACCTATTTCTTGCCTTTTTAAGAGGACCTTTGATGAGTGCACTTACTGGTGCTCTGGACTATACGTCTAGGGTAGGAGATTTTGCCAGACTTTACTCAGTGGTACATCACTGGGTTTGCTTGATGAGTTGAATCACAGGAATGTTCTACCTCAAGGATTAAATTGCCTCTGGTCTTTTTAAAATACAAAGCCAATAAGCATCCTTTTATTTTAAGTAAAGTTAATAAAGTCACAAAAGGGTTTTTTAGTTGCCCAGATGGAAGTTTCTCTTTGAGATGAAATATTAGAAACAACTGAGTCTAGATAAGCTCCAAATATAAAAGACAGTTTGCTCCGCTTGTGAGAGGCAGAAATAGGGGACTCTGGAATCACTGAAGCAGCCCTGTTTATGTTGCTTCCTTGAAGGTTAAGGTTTGTTGAGGGAATATAGCTGGTGTCTTTGTTCTATGTGTTCTTTTGGCCAACAAGTACCTTGTAAACAGATGAGAAATTCCAAAAGCATTTTTTAGTTAGCACTTAGTGTTTCTTAACTTGATTTGTCTGCCAATGTGACCATGGCATTCATAGAACTGTTTAGTACTTATTCAGCACTAGAAAACTAATCAAAATTAAGATCAAAACTTTGGATTTTGTCCTTATCAGAGGATTGAAAGCAAACGTGGCAAAAAAAAAAAAAATTCAGATTATTAAGAAATCAGGATTCATTTTAGTCTTCGAGTGATAATAGTCCAAATTGCCACTGAGTAACTGTCCTTCAAATAAGAAAAAATCTCCTTTTAACCTTACATTTATTTTTAGGTCAGCTAATCTGAAATGATACCATGGAAAAAAAGGCTAAAAACACTACATTTGCACACCTAACTGTAAGTTAATTATTCTGTTACTGATAGTTCAAAAAGAAAAATCATTTTGTAGGACATTGATTGTTAATGGATAGTCAATAGATGATGTCTTTCTTCTGACAGCATTAAACAGACAGGAAAACATCCAGGAAGTGCACTTTGATACTGGCATTAAAGTACTCACTGAGACAGTGCATAATAGGAAACGAATCTTTATGCTTTTTAATCTCTTAGTTTTAAACAAGCATAATTGAAATCTTCTGTCTGGAATACAAACAGGTTATGTTTTACCTCAGTAAGCAGACATGATTACTGCTGCTCTGTCAAAGCCCTGTTGCTTAACTGTCTTGGGTTTTCAAATCAAATTATACATCCTCACCCTCCACTACACAGAAGGACGATAAAATAAACAAGGCAGTCACAAAACACACTCTCATTTTCCCGCATTGGTCTGGTAGAATCCAAAAGAGGATGAGGTTGCAAAAGAGTGAATAAATCCCCTCTGGACCCTCTGTATTAGATAAAGCAAGCTAACAGAGAGAGGAGTGATCACTTTACAACAGAGACGAACTTTTCACAGGAAGTTTGATAAATTGACATCATTCCAGGCAATTTGAGGTAATACAATCTTCATGTCTGAACAGTGTGATTACTAGATATATTTCCAGCATCCAGAAACAGTCTGTATCAATCACCTTGAACAGTTTTAGGAACCATTTCTTCCAATATTAAAAAAAAGGGGGGGAAAAGTGAAAAGTAGAATGAGGAAAAAAAATGCTAAATATCAAAATGAGCAAAAGATTGAGGAAAAAAATGCTAAATAGCAATTTAGATATTTTTAAGGGTCAAAAAAAATTTGAGCTGGCAGAAACATATGCCACCTCAGCTTGAGGCAAGGAAGAGAGAAGACCTGATGCAAGCGAGGTGGTCTCATAGGGGAAACAGCCTATCTGGTACCAGGTAGGTGGCTGTGCTCTAGAATAATCTCATCTCATTTCCTCAGTGAACCTGCAGCAATTTTGATGCTGTCAGTATGATCTTATATTATTTCTCCTATCAATCTCTGTATATCCCAGGCTTGACACATAGGCATTTTGCCCATTGACGTATGGTGTAGCAATAGTGTCCCATTTTCAAGGGAGATGTGGCTGAACAAAAATATCAGAACAACACAGAAACAGTAGCTGAAATAAATCCATTTTGTATATACATCACAATCTGAGTGTGAGAAGGTAATTTCTGGCTTCTGTTCCAAAGAGAGAGGTAAGGCTGTTCATTGGGTGGAAGTCAAATAAATGGAAACAGCTTATCTACTAGGTTCTTTTTCCCATCGCTCATACAGGAATGTTTGACCCACTGACATGCTAGATTAATTCCTAGCAGCATGTTTTCATATAACTTTTCTTTACTCAATTTCATATGGGGGAGCATGAGTTTAATTTTTCAAGCTACTTGTAAGGTTGCAATGAATCATTTTTCATTTAAATGACATTTATCAAAGTGGCAAGAACCACCACTAAAACATGTACTAATTGACTTTCTTTTATTTGTAATGTCAGATAAGTGACCGTTTCATATGGGCCATACAGAATGTATTTGTAGGAAGACGAATCATTGTAATTGTTCTGAATATTATACTGGTTAGCCATGAGTAGGCTGTGAACTGATGTTCAAAAACTTTGTCTGGACTGCACTCCGGCTGTTTTAAATTCTTAACAAATGGAACAAGTATGAGATTCTTGTTCCTTCCTGTTGCACATTCACAATGCTCCGCTCTTTGCAGCATCTGTGTATTATATGATGAGGTTGGAGTTTGGCTTGACCATACCTGTACTTTACCAAAAAAATTTCTTTATAAAATGAATTGCTTTTGAAGATAAAGGTACATCATGTGAGATCCACTCATTGCTACACTGTCAGGTGTTTTGCACTAACATTACTCTTAAAATAAAGTTATTTCTCTCCTAAACAAATCAGAAATCTAAGTCTTGACAAGTATGTCTTGTATCTCCATAAAAGGCAAAGGTGTAGCTCAGTTCTGGGTTTAGCATTAAAATTCCAATGTTTGCACATAAACAGGTATGGATCATATTCTTCTGAATGGGATATTAAAAATGAGATCTACTGCCTAAGTTAGGATTTTTTTTTCAAACTTATATCTAGTGATGATGAAAACTTTAGGTCCCAACAATACAGTGACTGGTGCTACTGATTTCAGGGCAGGTATCATTAATCTTATACAAAATAATATATAAGCATTTGTAACCAACCAGAACAAGTGGAAGGGATGCCCTTTTTTTCTATTAATTTTTTGTAATGAACCTTAATGTCTCTCAAGGAAACAGAGAGGGATCTCTTTGAGTCATGCAGAGTCCTTTCTATGGGAAAGCAATGAGGCTTTCTATTTTATGAAGGGTAATCTTTTAGTGCAAACAAATCTAAAGGAAACTTGATTCATTAAAGTGACTGTGGAAGTATTTTTATGACTCATCCTTTATTCTAATCTTAAACTTATTATCTGAATGGAATTTGTTTGTGCTGGTCACACAAAGACAGAAATAAAAAAGCCCAAAGTTGCGAGCAAGATTTAAAAAGAAAGTGACAGGGTCTGCAGCTACAGGCAGCAGAATTTTGGCTACACGATGGAAGGTAAAGCATTGTTTCATTTAAATATCAACAAGCAATTAAAAAAAAAAGAAGAAAAGGGTACTTGAAGAAAATGCAAAAGTAGAAAGAAGATTCTAGAGATTCCAGGAAGGAAAAAGTGTCTGTGGCTTCAAATACTCACTGAGCTGCATGTTTTTACAGGGCTGCTCTCCATCTCCTTACTCCCCAGTCTGTATGTAGAACCAGGCATGTTCCATCCCAGGTGAAAAAGCTGGCACTTGTCTTTTATAAACTTCATACTTCATAAACTTAATATTTAATTCACCTCATCAGTATCTTTATTTTCTGAAAAGGATGAATAAACTCCAGGTCATTCTATAAAATAAGTTGCATATGATCAAATCATGTATTCTCTAGAAATCTTAGAAATATTATCTATTGTATGAATACGTTATTTCCCGAGATACTTACGTATTTCTTATGAAGGAGTGGCATTTCAAGAAAAAAGAAATTAAGGAAGAAAACCTTAGTGTATAAGGAAAAAGGATAAAACCTCCAATGTGTCCAGTATTACAATGCATATAATCATACAAATTTTTATGTATTTTAAATATATATGATATACATTTATGTTTGTATATGTGCATTTAAATATATGTGTGTGAACACGTATAAACATGTATAATAAGCATATTCATATTTTATATATGCACATAAATATGTAAATACCCATATATAAGGTTTTTATACACAAGCATATGTACTTATATTTTGTTTGTGTATGTCTTGATATACATGCATGTGTATTTTACTGAAATGCTTTTGCCAAAACGGAAAAAAAGTCAAAAAAGTGACAGAAATAGAAACTTCAAGTAATAGTAACAAAAATAATTAAACACATGAGATCATCCCAGCAGAGTGAAGGAGTGAAAAGATTGCAGAAAACCGCAAATGGAAGGCATCCAAAAAGAGAGTATACCATAATAAAAGAGATTAAAAGCTCAACAATGATCAATGGTTCCATTTTCCGTAATTCCAGCACAAGGAGCTACAAAATAAAACTAAAGAGTCAGATTTACAACTAACAAAAGAAATCTCTTTGACATCACAAATAAACAGTAATAATTCTTGCCATATATGCTACACTTAGATTGAGTAATTGGTGAAATAAAAGAAGATATTTATATGATCAGAATATCCACAGTTATGGTAAATAAACAAACCATCAAGGCAAGAATATTTTATGGGTTTATGTAAGGGTTAAATGCATGCAGGTAACCCCAGGCACCAAGCTTTGGCCAAAGCTTTAAAAAATTTTATTTTAACAGTCAAGAACACTGCAATAGAAGGCAAAAGCAGAAACCTGTTTTGATGCTTTTATAGCAGCACCTTTCACATGTGCAGTAAAAACCCCAAGGCTGCGTTCTCCCCCTGTGCTTTATGGCCTACCTGCCCGCCCTGGGGGAGCCTCCAGGTATGTCTGTGAGAATTTTATCACTTGAAACAAGGGAACAGCAGCTAAAGAGAACATCACAGCACCCTCATGAGTAACAAATTTCTTCCCATGTTAAAGCTTTTCCTTGGCAGCAAAAGTTTCCTTGAGTGGCCATTAAGCTTTTCCCTCCTTGGTATTTCTTCCTAAAGTTTTCTACACCTACAGTTTAGAAACCCATATGCTATAGGCAAACTTTTCTGTAAATCTTCTGTAAAAGATTATTATATTTGATGATTCTGATTTTCAAAAAGTACATTGAAATCTGTACTCTGATCATCTTCTTGGCAGTCTTCTTTAGGTCCATGTTCTTCATAAGTTACGGGCCCCTTGGCTGGATGCAGTACTCTGGGTGAGGTCTCGTGAGAACAGAATAGAGTGGGGGGGAGAATCATGTCCCATGACCTGTTGGGCACCATTCTTTTGATGCATTCCACAATATGGTTGGCTTTCTGGGCTGCAAGTGCACATTGCTGGCTGGTCATGTCAAGCTTCTTGTTCACAAAGACCCCCAGATCCTTCACCTCAGGACTGCACTCCATCCATTTTCCACCAGGTTATATTAGTGCTTGGGATTGCCCCAGCCCATGTGCACAACATTGCACTTCATCTTGTTAAGCTTCATCAGCCTCACATGGGCCTACCTCTGAAGTGTGTCAAGGCTTATTATTATCGCAAGCTACGGAGTGCCAGAAATTTCCCACTTTCACTGGAGTTTGAAAACAGGCATATGAACAGGGATCCATCTAATTTTTGAAGACTGCATATAACCGTCTGGAAGAAGACTCAGAGAATGCAAATTAACTTCAACACCATTTTTTCGCAGCTGCAGCTTTGTCCTAGGGTACTAATGACTAAGTGCTATCAGGTCAGAGGTGTCATTATTCCTTCTCATTTCTTTAAAGTCATGCTTAAGCTAGGACACAGCATGGACCTATTAGTAGCACTGTTAGGTTCTGTGATTTGCTTACAGTTTGTACTGTCCTAGTTAGTGAATCTGCATCCTCTGTGACCAAGGAGTGACAGAGTGACATACACAATTCTCCAAGATGCAGACACCCTTGAGGTTTATCCAAACATGGTTTGCTGTTATATGCATCAAAAGATGTGCATACTGAAGCCCCATTAAAGCACACAGCAGTTAACTGGAAGCCTTTAGAAATAAAACTTCAAAAATAGATCATCTGAAGGTGGAAGGACCACTGAGTGTAGCAGCTGTTACAATCTACATTATCATTAAAGCCTTTAGCACTGAGAGTTTATCAAGATGGCAATGAGACACATAATATATACTACTTAGCTTTAATAAAGATTTTAAAGATACAACGAGTTTAAAATAGGATATTTTCACATCTATCCACATGCACAGGATTTGAAGAAAATATCTCATTTCATATAATCCTTTCAAGTTATTTAAAGCAGTATGTTTTGATTACTGAAAAACGTAATTTATTTCTGCTTCACTTTTTTTTTTTTTTTTTCTGAAATATTTACGGATGTCCTCTTTTTGAATGGATTCTATTTTCATAAACATTAAAAGACATGAAGGAATATGGATAGGGTTTTCTAAGTCCCTAGTATTAAGTGCGTGTGTGCATGTCTGTGTCTGTGTGTAAGTGGTTGGAGAAGATCAGCCAGTCATACAGCAGAAAGTCATACAGCAATTTGCTAGGTTCTGGAGATGCTAAGGTTACAGCTATTGAAAAGTTACCAGGAAGAAAAGTGAACGCTTCCCTGCCTACATAATCCAGCAGTGAAGCATCATTTTTTCTGCCCACACCCACCTTCCTAGAAGGTGGGAAATGCTACTTATCCCTACAGCAGTAAATAACCCTCTCATAAAGTGACAGACACAACTATTACCTTCCTCTATTATTCTTAAATATTTTGTTTCTGTTTTTTTTTTTTTTTAAAGAAAATAAAATAATTACAAGTATTCTTAATATTCCTACACTGCATACATTATTATGGTGTAGGGCCTCCTTGCTTCCTTTTCTTTTGGTAATGTGCAACATAATGTGCTACCCCAAATATTTAGATACTAGCAGAACCACACTTAGTACCTGTGTTTTATCTCAAGCTCCTTTCTAGTGAGGAAAATCTGAATCATCAATAATATAGACCAAAGAGTTTATTAAAAAAAAAAAAAAATTAAACATGGTCTATTAATGTCAAACATTTTCAAACTGTTCCATGAACATTTATTATTCATAAAAAATATATAAGCAGAAGTTGGAGTCACACTAAAAGCTGAAGAGTTTTTTATTTACACAAATGCCCATCTTTGTATGCTAAGTGAAATAATTAAGTAATTTTTAAAATTAAATACTCTCTATAGAATCCTGACAAAATGAAACCATGGCAGTTAACAAAGCAAAACAAAAATCTTCTAATGCCAATATTACAGTTACATATTTATATTTAAACTCTGCCCAAGCAATTTTATTCTTCAGAAGGAATCACTGTAGAGTAATTAATTTGACTTTCTTTGGATGCAAAGGGAGCATTTCTTCTTGTAACAGCTCTAGACCCAGCAGGTCTATGGAACATCAGTGGACCGTGGTTTTTAGTTTGATTAAACTTTTAAGCCCATACTGTGTGGGGCTCACTAATGATAAGAGTTGTAAAATGTCTATGCATGTAAAAGGAAAGCATCATGATTTGTCTGGAGGCAAACCAGCTTTCAAATGTAAAATGATGAAAGAGCAGTTTTACTTCTTTAAAAGTTCATACTTACTTTTTAAATGTACATATATATCTTTAAATCAATTGCTAAAATGCTCCAAAACATATAATTATGTTGTTCAGAGCGTTAAGCAATTATTACCAGTTTCAAGGCTTTGCTACTATAACATGCCTAAGGCAAATAGTCTCTGCATTCATGAATACTGGAAAGAGTAAGTCATAAATCTATAATCTGAACATAAACATCTTTCAAACTGCCTGAAGTCTAGGGATTTTTACTAGTAGTAACATATATTTCATTTGAAGACTGCTGGTTTTATTTGCCTCCATCCAATTTCATAGTTTGTACAGTATTTTTAAGTGTAATCATCCATCCACCCAATACTTTCTAAAATAAAGGCTGCCAAGGAATGGAGAAAGACAAGGACACTGTGTGTCCAGTCTTTTTCACCCTCTGTGGTATAACTGCAATGGAGATTTTTTTCTTGTCCTTCAAAGGTGCACTTGGTACAAACTGTATTTTTGGCTGCATTGAGCAAGAAATTACCAAGAAAAGAATGAAAGTTTCTATACCATTAGAGCAATTTAGATTTGTCAAACAGAGGTAATATTACACAAATTTGTCCATTCAAATGCCATCTCTTTAATAACAAATCCTAAAGCCCTATTTTAGATATGTCTTGCATTATGCTCTTCCACAGGGACATAAAGGTGACCTTTCCTCAAGTAAATTAGCTCTTATAGATACTCCATCTTAGCCCCAGTATTCAGAACATCTGTATGGATCATCCATCTTTCTTACAATTTAGGGTTGAAATCAATCATTTTCTCTTTTGTCCTTTTGTTAAGAACAAATATTCAGTGTTAAATTAGTGGAAAAGGAAGAAGGGAAGAAAGTAGGAAACAAATAAACCAGACAGCACCAACCACTTAACCTTTCATTTCTTCTCTCAGGGAACATCCTTTCCCCCAGAGACAAAGTAGCCCAGGGAAGGAAGCTGATGCCAACAGGGCAGGAAGGAAGCGACCATGCTTCCAACTGGGAGCCACTGTCAAGACAGCATGCAATATGTGCCTTAGATTACTAAATGATAAAGTTAGATAGAGAGCAATAGGAATCTTTTTCTTATGTTTGTCTCCAAATGGTGATACCAAGATGAGAGAGGTTCTCCTGAAGTTTTCTTCTGTTCCAAAATCACTCAGTTCATGTGAAATTCAAAAAGCCATATCAATGTCCTGTTCTTAGTCTCAGCTTAGAAAAATGGGTGCAGAAATTTTCCATTAATATCGAGATATGAATATAAATGCTATGGTAAACAGAGTCAATTACAAAGCAAACAGCACTGTACTGCCACATATGTGTTCTTCTGGGCACCTAGGAACTGCTTCCTATTACACTGTTTCTCACGATGTGCTTCCTTCCTGAATTAAATTCTTTAAACATGAAGAACAGCTATGCCTGAAAGGCTTGCCTCTGTTAAGCCAAGGATCAGGCGCCGTACAAAACACCTAGAGATTCATGGGAAGCTGAAAGATTTATAGTAATTTCGTAGTTATATTTCATACTGCACACATGGAAATCTTCCTTGAACTTTGAAAAGCTCATGAGTTCAAGCCAGTCAACTACTGAGACACACTAGATCTTAGTATTTTTATCAACCACTGTAAAAGAAGCAAACAAAGAAAGAAACAAACTCAGAACCCCAACCTGCCTTTGAATTTGCTATGGCACACACATCACATGGTGCCATCCACTCTCCTGAGGAATCTGCAGGTTACTATAGTCAGTAAGCTAAATTACAGTTGGAATAAACTTATCTAACTCACTGAGAACAGGAATGCATTCATCACCTTTGCTACTTTATTAACATCATGACTTGAGTGAATTAGACTGCATTTCAGATTTAAAGCAAGAATAAACCACAAACAGAAATGAAAGAACTGTGGCCAAATCAAAAGCACATTGTAGTTCTCTTCTGTGATGAGAGCAGTTTTCAACTGTGTGTTAAAACTGCTCTGACACACGAATTTTCAGCTACCTCTCTAGGCTATATGTGAATAAATACCTCTGGTTGCAATATACCCTAGCTACATATTTTACGCAGTATGTGAAAAGGAAAAGAAAACTGGACTGAAATAATATTCTGATTCCACTTTTTACGCTTATTGATTGTTTTTAAAGGAACTGTAAGTACTTTCAAATTAGTATGTTTGGATTATTATGATCTTTATTAATTTCTCATGCATCCACTGTTCTCACTAAAATGGACATAAATTAACCATGCCTAGATGGTAAAGATTTACTTATTGAACAATATAATACAAAGAAATTCTCAGGCTTCAAAACTGAGAGGAATTCCAGTTTTGAAAACCTGATTTTGACCATTAGTGGTAATCAGGTTTGAGTGCATATATCTACATATATATTAAAAAAGACAATGCACAGGGTGTAGGAAAAGATGATTTTTAAAGGTCTGGGCAATTCAGGTTAAGAGTTTTATCTTGGCCTCCTCACAACAGAATATGCTGGTCCTCTGGGATAAAATACACATAGTTTGCTCCTTTTTGTGAATCTGCAGGACTTCAGAACACCTCAGAGGGAATGTGTGCTTACAAGCTGCAGCATGACGTGCTAGAAAATGGGGGATGGGTTAGTAACGAATTATCATCCAATTTGGGCAGAAGGTAACCATGGAAGGAAGCAATTCTTGGAGCTTTTGTCAAAACAGAAGAGTATATGGCAGAAAACGGAGAAGCTAAGCACGTGTGAGAAATAAGGAACTCAGAAATCTGTTAAGAGGCATTTTTTATGAAACTGAAGGTTTCAGAAATGAACTATTTAGGATTCACTTTTTACTTAATCTAATATTAGACAAGGACTAATTTCACTGATTGACGATAGAGATCCTCAGTAGCAAAGATGAGGGTATGGAAAGGAAGAGTAACTCATAAATTGTTAAGGTTGGAAAAGATCATTGAGTTGAACCTTTGATCAGCATCTTGTCAACTAAACTATAGCAATAACTGCCATGTCAAGTTGTTTCTTGAACACTTCCAGGGATGGTGAATTCACCAGTTTCCTGGAAAGTCCATTCCAATGTTTGACAGTCCTTTAGGTGAAGAAAATCTTCCTGATGTCCAATTCTTGATTTCTACTTCCATTTTTAATGAAAATTCCTTAGAATGACAGCCTAATATAAGAATAATGAAGATGCATCCTTTATGTATCACAGGATCAAAATGTGTGAATCTATCTTCTATGTGTTTGTTGTTTTTGTTTTTTTTTTTTTTTTCTGGGTGGGGTACATTTGTTTAGCTAGTTGTATGCTATACTGCTTTTATCATTCTCATTTTAAGCTGAGAAAATCTGTTCTATATACTTTCAGGTTTAAACCACCTGCCTTGCCAACCTATAGTGCTTTTCTTCTATGAATTGAGCGAGTGGCATATGTTGGTTAGAGAACATGCTATAATGTCACTAAAAAGACTGAGAAATCAGAAAACAATTATTCATAGAATTACTGAAAAAAAAATATAGCCACAAATGTTAGCTCTAGTATTCTGTAATGGATGTAATATTTTTGAAGCCTGATATCTATTTTGCTGGAACACTGATTCCATATTGAATTCTTATGATTAAAAGTTGGTTTAGGTCAAATCATTAAATGTGCAGCATTCTCCCTAAACATAACAGTATCTTTCAAAACTGTTTTCCACAAATTAGCACAAAAAAAGTTATAGCCTTCTATTTAAAGACAAATGCACATCACCGATTGATTGAAAACAAAGCTGTCGTTTCATAGATAAATCTAAAATTATATATGTAGGAATTTTCTGTTTAGTCAAGCTTATTTCTTGTCCAGCACTTCTAGCTTATTCTCTCATTACTTGTTCAAGAGCTTTCAACATAATTTCTGAATACCTTACTAAATAAATGTTTATGGAATTTGCAATGCAGTGATCCAAGAGTTACATTATACATAGTGCATACCTGAACAACAAACCTCTGAAAGCTCAGGCTAACAAGAACATCTATTCATCTGACTTCTGCAGTTATCCACTGTTAACTGTCCTGGCAGTCTTCCTCACATGTTTTTTTAACACAACCCACTTATTTTCTCAGGGTGCTGGATTCTATATACATAGTGTCCCATGCAAAAATTAACCACTAGAGAGAAAAATTAAATATTTCCTCATTCTTTCTGAAACATAAGCAAAACCAGGGAGAGAAATAACCCTGAACTTCTTGAGACCACATCTGCTGATATTTATATGTTTACTCTCTCATGCACAACTACTTCCAGAGGCCAGGGTTGAATGTCATGTCCATCACAATTGCCGAATTTTCTTCTCAGTAATTGCTTTGAAATTGCTGTTACATCATCGAAGAGTTACACTTTCACATCTGTGGGAAAACTTGGAGCACAGGAATCTGCATCCAACCTCCAGTAAAAGATTTTTGATTTCTTTTGCTCTCTTGTTCATCTGCTCTAAGTACCCACTGAGGGTCAAGAATCAGATGTATAAAAAAGCAGAAGCATATTTTCAAGATATCCCAGAATGCCAAAGCCTTAATATCAACATGAAATATGCATACAAAGAAGGTGTGGCATTATGAGAAATTAAATTAATGGGTGTAACATTAAAGAACTGGTTTAGCAAAGTTCAATGAGAAAGCTAGGTGATTTCAATAAGACTTGAAAAATAAGCCTTAGGAAGTAGATGAAATGATGGATTCTATTTTACAGATAAGTATAGTTATTAAATGATGGATGTTTTCAAATGTTTTGCTATTGCCAAAACTTTCAGACATAGAAGGGTCACAAGCAGGAGAAAGAAAAGTTCTGAGAACATGCTAGGATGAAGGTAATGAGGTTGGTATGGCTTGAAAGGAGAATAAAACTTGGAAATCTGTGAAAAATATGAAGTGACATAAAAGATAATGTAATCAGATTGGAACATTGAGAGAATACAAATCATGTGGGGCAATATATGTTTTTAAAAGGGAGTCAAATATCTATTAGAGGTGCATAAATAAAACCTCCTGCTGAAGAGTTGTGTTCTTAAATAAAAGCGTTTGAATGTCTAAGAATGGAATTAAAAGCTGGCAACATCAGTTACTATAATTTTTGCTTATTGCCTATATTACAAAAGTGCCTCAGGCTCCAATTAAAGTTCATTCCCCATTATGCCAAATACTTATAAATACATGATAAAAATCAGAATCAAAATGCTACCGAAGGAAGTAGATAAATGGAGGATGAATTGTGTTCTCTCTTATATGTTTAAGAATTAAAGAAGAAGAGGTTAACTGCGTACTCCATGTTGAAAAGCAGGATTTAGATGCCTAAATTACTGAGATACTAAAGAAAAAAATTACCTCTGATTATGAATAAAGAAACAACAAAATACAGAGAAAAAATTATTCACTGTGATTTATTTCCCAAATGTTGCAGTTCCATTAATGCAGTAGTTGGAATTTTCTCTTTCACTTCAGAGAGCATGATTACTAAGTATTTCCCTGCTGATTGTGAACTGGGTCACAGAAAGAAGAATGGGTCAGAGTTAAAATATCCCTATGTATGTGGGATTAAAATAAGGATATTAGCCTTGCGTTTGACAAGAGTTCTAGGTGCACAAGAGAAAAGTTTGCAACAAGACTTTCAGGGAGCCTTCAAAATTTGAGGGATACTGTAATTTTATAAGAAGCAAATATAGCCATAAAAGAGGCCTTTTTGAAAGCCAATTTGGATAAATTTCAGAAGTCAAGAGAATTAAATTAGTCTTCATGAAGCCCCTATCACCATAGATTTTTAAGCAGCATGACAGGT
>VWZG01007242.1:0-10863 GCA_013396735.1 Grallaria varia
GGTGTCCGTGGAGAAGACTCTCTTCTGGTAGTTTTGCTAAAAATAAACTAGTTTCCTTCAGCTAAAATTGTCTTTGTTCAGACAAAAGAGAAAATACCAATAAACTAGATTTTAATCCAGTGCAAATGGATAGTTCTTTTGAAGTCAAAGTATTTATCCCAATCTCTATTAGCTAAGGATGAAGTGCAACTATTCACTACTAAAATTTGCCCACTTTACCTCTCTTAAGTAGGAGAAGCTGCTTGGAAAGCATAATTTGTATTATTGTTCGGAATAGCTTTTATTTCTGTGTTTTGCCTCAGCAGGGTATTCTATCAACGGTATGGGCTGTGTGTGCTACATTCAAGTGTGGTGCCTGCTTTGGGTTATTTCTAACGGTCACTCTTTACCATGTCTCCTCTTGGCTTTTAAAGGAGATGTTTGAGCAAACAAAGCACTTGTGGGCTTCAAAAACTCTCCGTAAGAGATGAAAGCAGTCCTTAAATCTTGATAACTGAGAGAAGCTACAAAGGAGGCATAGTATTTCTCTGAATCCTGAACTGTATTTTATCTCATGATGTGTGCGTGCAGTGGGACAATGTGACAGCTGAGCAAATCACTGATCTGGCTTCTCATAATTTAAAGTTTAATGTTTTCTTAGCTTTCCTTTTCTCTTTAATGTGTTTCTATGTATTCCATGAATTTCCCATTTCTGAAGGTTTTTACCTCTTACAGTGCCTTAACAATTCAATAGCAACTGCATGAAAAGAAAAGAGAATAATTTTTCAGACACCGTTGAGGAGAGCAGTTGAGTTGAAGGGTTTAATTCTCCACTTGCTTTAATTATCAAAAAGGTGCCATGGTTTTTTTTTGATGGAGTCTCTTCAAATAGTTGTCAGTTTCCAATGCAGAAGAAAAGGGTTGATCAAAATAAATAAAAAAAAAAGGACGTTGGAAAGTTGTCTATGACGAGTTTAATGCAATTTCTTTGTGATAAGGTCTTTGGTTACACCTCAAATCCTGTATTTAATTTTGCGCTCCTCACTGCAAAGACATTGAGGTGCTGGGGCATGTCCAGAGAAGGGCAATGGAGCTGCTAAAGAGTCTAGAGCACAGTTCTTATGAAAAGCAACTGAAGGAACTGAGGTTGTTCAGTCTGGAAGACAGTAGGCTCAGGGGTGAACTTATTGCTCCTACAACTACCTGGCAGGAGGTTGTAGCGAAGTGACTGTCAGTCTCTTCTCCCAAATAACAAGTGACAGGGCAGAAAGAAGTGGCCTCAAACTGAGTCAGAGGAGGTTTAAATTAGCTATTGGGAAAAATTTTGTCACAGAATGGGGTGTAGAGCATTGGAACAGGCTTCCCAGGGAAGTGGTGTAGTCACCATCTCTGGAAGTGTTCTGAAGATGTGTGGGTATGACCCCTGAGGACATGGTTTAATGGTGAACATGGTGGTGATGCTATGTTGATGGTTCAGCTTGATTATCTTGAAGGTCTTTTCCAACCTTTATGATTCTGCTACTTATAAAGCAAGCAATAGCTTCACCATATCAGGAGACCAGATCACTGCACTCCTTTCCCATGGCAAGAGAGTTACTTAGATAGCAAAAGCCTACTTTCTTATGAATGAAAAATCTCAGCCTGCCAGTTATCTCACTGTCAGCAGTTATCTATGTGTAAGATACACAGGACACAAGAGTTCTTATATATAAATTAAACCAGGATATTTATCTTTCAATCCTGCTCATCCATATATTGACTTATATTCATGCATGTCCTGTAATCAGACTGGATAAAAAATGAAACTCACTACTTATTCTGCAAAGAACGTTTCAAATATGTGAAGGAAGAAATGCAGAGGGAAATCACAGCATGGTCTCCAGACCACATTTGCTAGTTAGCTAATTTCAAACCACATTTTTGTACTTTGGTTTTTTAGGAGAGGACAGATTTAGCAGTAGACTTAGGGCACAATAAGTGCCTGTGAGTGCACTTGGCATACATTTTTTGAGGAAACTTGTCCCTGCACTTCCACTGGTGTAGTGCAGGGTCTCAGCCTCACCACCTGCCAAATAAATCCTGCAGGATGTCATATGCAGAGTGTCTGTTTCCTGCTAAGCAATGCCCCGTGACCCTTGGCAGCAGGAGCCTCTTTCCCTTCAGCCTTACTGTGCTGATTTGTGTCCTCTCTGGGTGAGAGTTGCTCCCTTGGAAGGTCTTGGACTAAAGCCTCAGGTAGGAAGGAAATGATGTGCAGCATCTTTTGTCAGAGATAAAATGCAATTAGCCTGCAGGATGTGTGAATAAAGAAAGCTTACAGAAAAGTAGAGTCACATTACTCTGATGAAGCATTTAAAGGCACTTGCCTCAAAAATAGGGTAAAATAAGTTAAAATGTAGGAAAGCTGCAGTCCATAAGCATAGCCTTTCAGTTCCAGGCCTCAAAGCCTAACAAAAAGTACCTTTAGCCCCTATGAATTTTCACAGATAAAGTGGTTGTGACATCTTTCCTTTCTTTGCACTTGAAGTCATAATAACTGCAGTTCTAAACTGTGCGTTTATATTATTTTGAAGGTGTAGAATAAAAATTGTGTTTATAATGATACATCGTCATACAGTGTGATATGTCCACATATAATTTTCAGAAAGATTAATTAAAATAAGGTTTGAATCTGTTTGGAATTTGTATTTGTTGTTGATATCCGGGATTTTCAGTATCAAATCTGTATTTTTCTGTTTCAAATCTAGAATAATGAGTTCACTGTTTTAATGCAGTCACATTTTTCTTACTTATATGGTCCTTCTGTAATTGAAGAATGTATTAATTTTCTATGTTGATAAAAATGTAATTAAGAAAGTTTTATCTTACTAGATATGTATGTAATTCTGGTGGTCTTCTGTATTCGGTTTAATCACCTTTATGACTGAAAGTGACACTATGGGCAGAGAAGAGAGAGAATATCTGAATAATAACATAATGAAAACTCAGTGGAGAAGGTGAATGGAGTAAACTGACTTGTAGGAGAGTGACTTTCCCAGAAAGTCGCCTTACTAAGTTCATTTCACAAGGGTTATTTTTAGCAATTTTGAAATTTCATTTGAAACAGCCAACTTAAATGTAATGTTAAAATTGATAATAATAGCCACAGCTTTTTAAATGGGAAAAGCCTGGTCCAGTATCACATTATAACATAATTATGCCACAAATAGAACAGAATTTTGGTAATAAAAATTTATAAATACATAACAATTAGAGATATTAAAGCATTTTCAAAGCATGTTATTTTTGTCCAGTAAGATCTATGTTTATTTACATCAGTGCATAATCATTTTAGTTCTGCTCTCCCTCTTCTTTCTCTTGTGAAAATAAAGATAATTCCAAAAAAGTATCTTCTCCAAGTATCTTGAACAGATGAGAAAAGTCATATGAAAATGCTGTACTATTATTTACGAGATCTAAGTAAAGCAGGGTTGTTCCCAGTGGACTCCTGTTTCCTCTGCAGGTTCAAGCTGTGATTAGTGCTAGGTTGGACAGCAGCTATCATCACTTCAGGAAACTGAGGTGACCAGCCACTGACTGCAGTGTGCTCTCTCCCTCATAACAGATCCAGAGCCATTCTGGTTTGCTCCTAACTTCCTCATCAGGATGTAACAATACATCCAAGCCATGAGCCATTTCCTTCGATAGCACCACCTCTGCCAGTGGTTGGCTAGATAAGGGATATTGTATAGCTTCCCAATCTCTTTGACGGACACAGTTTATCAAAGGCACATCCTACCCTTCCTTGTGCAAGTAGGACTACGTAGTGCTGTGTACGTGCTCCCAGTCATGGGACATTGAACTGTCCAGGCAGTTTTGCTTCTGCCAAAAATGCCTAGTAGTGGTAAAGCACCAGCACAGGTCCCAGACTTGGCACCACCAAGAATTCACAGCATCTTTTTTTTAGAGTTCGTATGGTACTTGATCCCTAAAAGTTTTATCATAGCTGGCCTTGATAGCTTAGTTTCATACTTATTCACAGCTGCTATAAAATTATCACCATCAGTGATCACAGTCATTCATTTAACAAATGACACTGAAGCTAAATGAAGGTAGTATATAGGTACAGATACCGTCCTCTATGATAATGAACAGAAAAAGTAACCTGTCCACAAAATTTACATTTTAAAACTAGTGGCTCCCAAAATTATTTTTGTAGACTGTTCCCATTTCCATTGGTAGTAGAGGGTTTACAACATCTGTTCAGTTCACGTAATAAGGATTTGTGATGCCCACTTGAGAAGTACGTGAGATAGTATCTAGGTCTAGGCAAGGGAGGAGACTTTGGAAGATGTTAGTTAGCAGAAGAGGCAGTCTACCAGGCATGAGGACATTTTCAAGGTTCTGACTGTGTATTTTGGCAAAGGAGTCTTTAAGGAGGACTTTTTGCCCTTGTTTGATTGGTTGGTTTGTTGTTGTTGTTTTAGTTCGGTTTGGTTTCAATTTTTTGTTTTTCTTCCCCAACCCCCACCCCGGCCCCACCCCAAGGAGTTTCTTTTGTATATCAGCTGCGGTATGACAAAAACCAAGGAAAGTCTGACTCAGAAATGAGAATTTTGGGAGTAGCTGGTAACACAGGTGCACTGGAAGTAGAAAGTCAGTCACAGGAAATGAGAAGGAAATCTCAAGCTTTACCATTAAAGAGAAAAAAAAAAAAAAAAGTTTTAGAGTAATGTAGCTGAATTCTCCTCTTTCTCTTCACACAGGAGGGAACTGATGTGCTGTAAAGGCAGCCAGCACTGTATCCAGGTGGGGAGGCAGTGAAATCAAGTTAGAAGACAACCTGTCTATTGTGGCTAAATGATGCAGAGAAAGGGGAAAACTGAGGAGTAAATGAGGATTATTATTTAAGCAACTAAGAACTTGATTAATTTCTAATCCTGGGAAGAGCAAATGGAAGTGTTTAGCATCTAGACTCAAACAAGAAACTATTTTCCATTTAGACAAATATTCTGGTTTGTCTGTCCTTGTAATGGACAAAGAGAAAGAAGCAAGAGTTGAAAACTAAAAACCATCAAACCTTGTATGCACTGTTGTTGAAGAAGGTATGAAATATACTTTTCATTTAGCCATTCATTATATGCTGAACATATGAAACAAACAACAGAATTAAAGCAAAGAATAAAAAATAGTGCCTTTCAATACTCAAAAAACTGCTGACAATAAACATTTAATCCTCAAAATAAAAGTAGAAAAATGGTCAGCAACACAACCAATAAAACAACTCTTTTGGTAGTGTAAAATGAAACATACTTTCATAAATGATGTAAACTGAGTTCCATGAAGCAGAAATAGAAGTGCTTTTTTAATATACTGAATGCAAACTTCATCAAATAGTAACTCATATAGTGTTTACAAGGATGTTACAAGACTTTCAAATCATCTAATCATCTCTGTTGCTAAATAGATGTATTTCTGAATATTAAGATTTATTATCCTGTCTCTTGATACTCAAAAAACCCAACAAATTATTTTGTGTCACTTTTTTTATTTTTTGAGTGGGGGGAGAGAAGTACACTTTTTAATATTTTCTGAAGTTGATATTATTCTCAAAAACAGCACATCTTGTTACATTATGACAATATAAAAATGAAACAGAGCACAATTAGATGATAATTATTTTAGACTTAATGTCTGCTCAGCTTACTTTGTTTTCACTTATCTGAATTTTTCTATATCCAAAATCCTCTAATTATTGCTATAAAGGTTTTAATGATAAAATTCATGAGAAGATCTGGCACAGAGCCTACATATATATGGAAGCTCACATAAGTAGCGGTTGAGATTTGTTTATTCTTCCTTTTCAAACAGAAAGTGTTCAGGAGGGGCTACATCTGACATGGTAAAAACAGTAAGATTCTGAAAATTTGGGTCCCGATCACATGAAGCCCTGTGACATACACTTAATGTTAAATTCTGGGATCAGCTTAGACCTGATGGTACCATTGACTTAAGCAAAAAGAAGTGCTCAAGTGACCTCCTGGATTAGAGTCAATATTTTGTCCAGAGAAGTTGTGGATGCCCAGTCTCTGAAAGAGTTCAAGTCCAGGTTGGATGGGGTTTTGAACAACCTGGTCTAATAAGAGGAGGCACTGACCATGGCAGGGAGTTTGAAACTAAAGAATCTTTAAGGTCCCTTTGAACCCAAACAATTCTATGATTTTATGTTTTTCTGCCTCTTACAGAATGGAGCTCCTTAAATCAGGATATAACTATGAATTCAAATAAAAGTCTAAAATTTCCATCCTAACACAACTCCACCTTTCACAGCAATTTATTTCTACTTTTCAGTCCCAGACATTTAGGTAGGTAAGGTATTCAACATTTTAAACTACCTATGACTGGACAAAATCCTGTAAAATCTCCAACTTAAAACTTGAGGAATACAAAAGCTGGGCTTAGAAACTCCATACTGTCCAGAACCAGCTTTCAGGCAGCTGCAAGAATATATGCCCTGTAAGTCCAACAGTCTTTGACACAGCACTGTGCATACAGAGAGAGTGCTTTGAATTTCTTTGTAGATTTCTAGATGCTAAGTTAGGGCTTTTCAGGGATATGGAGGAACTGAAACAGGGGTATGTTAGATACAACTCTGAGATGTTCTGTATGCTGGATAGAGATAAATGCTAATTGGATGTAAAGATCAGGTGGCAAATGTCTAATTATTTTATCCTCCACTGAAAAGCTTGAGCAGGCTGAAATTGAATTGCTAGAAATTAAAGATTGCTGTCATTGTCACTCAGTACGTGCATTTCCTCATATTCCATTTTGTTATGGTAACAATGGAAAGACACATAAGGGGATGCTTCCTATAGCCTAAATTTAACTTCCGTATGTTTCCTTTTTTCTGTATTTTATAATCCCTCTTTTTTTGCTGATATTATTCCTGAGTGATGTTTGGTTTTATGCATTGTTGGCACCATCTAAGTTTGAAAGAAATCCACTTTGAATTTTTCTGCCAATTTCAAACCTGATTTTTATTTTGAACAACTTGCTGGATGAATTTCAGCTTATATAGAATTTTTATTCTGTTCCAGAACCAATATTACATGTGGTTTTTGTCAGGTCAACTCGTCTTCCTACTGTATTTTTTTTCTGTATAGATCCAGATAATGTGGATCTCTTCTATGGTTATGCAAAGGTAGGAAAAAAGTTTTGAGAGTACTAAAATGTTTTGGGGGTTATCCATTCCCTGTTTTTCCAGAGATATCCCTTGGAGACCTGCTAAAGAAAAAGTTCAGAAATTATATGGTCATGAATCACCTCCCTGCGTTTCAGTTTGACACGTACAACTGGAGGTTTAGGTTAGATGTCAGGTAAAGGTTTTTCACCCAGAGGGTGGTTGGGACTGGAAAAGGAAGCACTGAGCATTAGAATCATAGCATCATAGAATATGATGAATTGGAAGGGACTCATAAGGGTCATTGAGTCCAACTACTGGTCCTGTGTAGGACACCCCAAGAATCACACCATGTGCTTGAGAGTGTTGTCCAAATGCTTCTTGAACTCAGACAGGCTTGGTGCTGTGACCACTTCCCAGCTGTATCCTCTCCCAAGATCTTGCCCACCCCCCAGCCTACTGATGAGGAGGGAATGCTGGAGAGACAGCATTAATGCTGTGCCAGCACTGCTCAGCAGCTGCCAAAACAAGTACTAAATGGCAGTTAATGGAGAAGAGGATGAGTTCTCTTTCCATTTGGAGGGAAACCTGTGAGCAGGAAGCTATTGCAGTTTTAAACAAAAGTGAAAGGGCATCTCAGATCACCACATCCATTTGTTTGTTTTAATAAACTGAGACAGGTAACTTCAATGGTTTTGGAAGGATCATGTTGGAGATCAGAGAAACAGTGACTATACCAAATGCTAGCCTATGTCTCTGGGGATATAGCACATCTATTCTTGTTAGCATCTGTTGCTCCATATTTTGGTCATTTTCCCATTTAAGACCACAGTTAAATACATTGCATTGAAGCAATACACTGTAATGTTAATGACAGACTCCAGTACTGCAATGTTTATTTCATAAAACAACCAAGATGTTGGCATGGTAATCTTCAATTATTTCAACTGCAAGTCTAATCAGAATTAGTGTGTTTTCTTTCAGCTTCTCTCCTTTCTCCTCCTCCTCCTCCCCTCTCACAGTGCTTCGTTACTGATCATCATGCAACACCAAGAAAACTGCAGGATTGTCTTGAAAAGACAAGAACCTTCATTTGCTTGATGCAACTGTATTTTATTAAAATGCATTGTGCTCAGGATCCAGCACTAATGGGTGGTCACTATTAAGCAACATTTAATCTCATTCACAGAACATTTTTAAGATGCTGCAATCCCAACAGAGACTTTTTGAAAAACTCTTGAAAATATTAACTTATGAGTCTCATAGCCATGCATAGTATACTATCATGCAAGAAGCATGTAGCAAAAACTGGCTTTTCAAAAACTAATTTCAGGGTAAACAAACTGGAAAATCAAAGTGAACAAGACACAAAGACCACCAAAACAGTAAATATGTATTTTAGAAACCATCATTCAAATCTGGGAACAATGAATAAAACAAGAACAACCGATGTAAGCAAGACAGAACCAGGCTCTTTCCAGTGGTGTCCACTGGTGGGACCAGAGGCAATGGGCACAAACTGAAAGACGGGAATTTCCCTCTGAACATTAGGAAACATTTTTTCAGTTTGACGGTGACCAAACACTGACACGGATAGTCCAGGGAGGCTCTGCAATCTCCATTCTTGGAAATCATCAAAAGCCATCTGAACACTGTCCTGGGCAGCCTGCTGAAGCAAGAGGCTGTATGAGGTGACCGTCAAAGGTCCCTTCCAGCCTCCACCATTCTGATTCACATAATCTGAGATAAAGATGCTACAACAGAACGCACAATGTGAAAGTAACGCAAGATTTCTGCAGTGAATTTTTTTATGTTCCCTCTCCCTGAATTGTCAGTTAAGTTTTCCCTTAGAAAACATTATTTCATTTGGAATAATTTTTATACTATATATTAATATGAAGAACAGTGCTTAGCTGTTTAGAATAAACAGTAGTACTTTTAGTTAACTATACAGAATAGGCTGTATATTAAGGTAATGCAAATATTTGCTGCAGCAGTGTTTGCCTTGTTCCACTAAAGCATTATAATTTTGTTCATTCAGTCTATTTGCCAATGTTTTTATTCTGAATTAGATCCTCTATACTCAGCTCTTCATGGGTCATTTTGGGCAGATGAACCATATGAATCCAAGTGTTTTATCTATTTATATGTGTATATGCAGTATGGTCCTGTAAACATCTGAATTTTCAATGTCCCTTTTTTATTAACTTTAGTCCAATTCTTTCTTCTTACGTATTTTTCTTCCAAAGGTTTTCTGTTCAGTTCACAGAATAGTTAGTCTATTAGTGCAAAATACCTTCTGTGTAGAGAGAAGGTTCCTTTTGCCTCCCACTCTCCTGGAATGTCAACAAGCACTTGGGCATACAGGCAAACTATATTCCCACTAGGAAAGCAATTCTTTGCATGTTGTCATCTTTCTTTCATTTCTTCACCTTTTTTATTTCCAGAGATCTCTGACTAAGCCTATCAACCTACACACTTTCCCCGTTTATTTTTAAAATAAATCACTGCTAATTTTTCTCCTGCCATTTCAGCAGTAAGGGAGAGAAATGCATGAAACAGAATTGCATTTCTTCCTGATCTTATCTTCTAACTAGTCTTTCTTAGTGATTGACTGTGTTTTTTCTTAAAATTCATTATGACTTTCCTCTGTCTTGAAGGTATTCTCTCTTCTCATGTTTTTGTTTTATTAAAGGTATTTTCTGCTCAATTTCTTCCTGATTTGAAGGTTTTCTCCCCACTGAATTTCTTTATGTTTTCTCTTCATTCTAAGATTCCTCCAGTCTGAACCCCACTGAATACCAGTTTGCTGAGGAATAAAGAGAATAAGACTATTGGACTGCCCTTCTCTCTTACTACTGGGGACCTTGACATCCCTTAAGTGTACAGGAACACACCAGCACAAGAATCAGATGTTCAGCAATTTCTGCATTGAAAGTTTTGGGGCGCCATAGCCATGATATACAAATATGAGGGTAAAGTGTTTAGCTAATTGTTTTCATTTTTACAGTAATGATTATGTTTTTCTTTTAAGAGGAACATTTCAGGAAAACAAGCCTTTTTAAGCTGACTTTTTTAGAAAAGGAATCTGTGTTTATCGTCAAAGAAATTACGGGAAGGAGCAAATGGTACCAAAGTTCAGGTGCAAAAAGATAGTAACTGTTTGCCCCTAGCTTCAACATTTGTTCTTTTTCAAATTCTTGAACTCAGATGTTGCCAGTGCAAAAGCAGAATTTTTAGTTTCAGGAAATTTTTTATTTTCAGGAAATTTTTTATTTTCCAACTGTAATTGCAGTCTTTCCAAGTACTTTTATCACGTATGAATGAAGGCAGCTCAAACATTACTGTGAATTGATTAATCAGGTTTACAACACAGACAGCAAAAACGTAGCCTTCATTTGATTTGTGTCTGGCTTAATCTATAATGTCTTCAGTAAGTAATTTTTTATTTCCTCCTCTACTTCTTGTGCTGCTGGTGTTCCTGCCCAACAAAGCATTTATAACTGCATAGTTATGTTTTGTCTGCCTTTTTTTCAATGTGCTGCCAGCTCAAGCAGGACTCCACACCTTTAGTTTCATCAGTAAACAGCACAGGTTGCTGCACATGACTGTAATCTGAGATCCAGAGTCAGATTTTATTTTAAAAGAATCCTTAAGTCACTCGGCCTAAGCTTTTTTAATTCTCCATATGTGATCCCTCTGCACCCTGCAGATCTGCATTTTTT
>VWZG01007242.1:19623-34238 GCA_013396735.1 Grallaria varia
GAGAGAGAGAGAGAGAGATTGAGAGAGATTGAGATTATCTCGGGGAGAGAAAGGGGGAGTGGTACCCTGCATGCTTATTCTATTCCATTCCCTGTTATATAATACTTTTAGCCTTCACATGTAGCAGTGGGATTCAGATGAGAAAATACAGATGTTTACATCAGAAATACTTTTACTATAATGCTCAGTGTGAAAAAAAGAGACACTTGTAGGGCACAATGCATCCCATCAAACTTCTAACACTGATCAGATGAATCCCATCTTTAACTTCAGTAGTTATCCAGAGACTCTTCTTTGAATATGTTGTCTTCATCATTAACACTTCTTCCTGATATTTCTTGCTTAAAAACATAAATAAATAACCAAAAGGTACCATAGCTACACTTAAATGACTTAAATACATAAGGTTTCCACACTTTTGCACAGGAACATTGTATCCTCTGTAACACACCTTTACAGGGAGTCACAATAGAAAGTAACAGTTGTACAGACTATGGGTGCATGAAATCAGTCAGGATCAAATCAATCTATTAAAAGGTGAAGAGCAGAGTAATGAAAACAAGTAGACATGCTGGACATCTTCTAAGGCAACAATACGTTCATAGTTCCCTCTTGCACAGGGCTAACAGCCTGGACCATAGCAGACTGCTGTGGTATAAAAAGAAGTAACTGTACTTGAGTGAAGAGTATCCCTTTATTTCTCTTGAAATCCTAAACTTTTTGTTGACAACCCAAAAACTGAAACACTCCAGCTTAAAACCAAATATTTTTATTTGGAAAGCTTTGGGTCCTTCGTATGAGTTACATTACAGAAGCTTCATATTCCACCTCAGACTCTGTGTCCTATGACAACTCATAAGCTTCCCTGTGAGTAATATATAGAAATACGGAGAAGCACCATGGAAGCTGAAAATCCAGTGGAGAATCTAGTGCCCGTGAGAGAAGGATATGATGTACCTGGAAAGTAGTTTTGGTGAGTCACCATTGAAGCATATCCAGCTACACTATTTCAACATGAGGACATTCTTTTTTTTTTTTCACTTTTTTCAAAAGAAAGATACATAATTTCAAATTATACATGGAAGTCCCTAGTTCTCCATTAAAAATAATCCAGATTGTTATAAATGCATCATTTTAAATAACTCACCTACGAAATTATCTTGTTAGCACTTTAGAAGCACCTGCCTGTATCTTAGAGGATACAATTAAGCATTGCAATGTTATATGAAGTTGACTAAAAATCAAATTCTGTCATCATGTATTTGTCACCTGTTCATCAGGAAGTTTCTACTGGCTCTGTTTGTTGTATTCTTTTTTGCTTTGATATTTTGGTATGTACTGATGCTGGAAGAGATGTCCCAGGGTAGAAAATATGCTGGTATTATGAGCCAAATTTTTAGTACAAGGAGTAGACTCAACGTGGCTGCTTTTTGATCCCCAGTCTGTCAATAAAACATATCCTCACAGAACTTCCATTAAAGAGCTGGTAACACTGCTAAAATATTAAAGCTCCCTATGTGTGCATCAGTCCACAATGCAAATTGAAAACTAACCATAAACCAAAATAGGTCAAGAACAAGTCAAAAATGTCAAACTACACAATGTGTGTTGCAATGATGTTTTTTACCAATAACATCTTATTTTACCTAACATGTTGTCCTGGGTTTCTGCAGCTGAATTTTTTTTTGGTATTCGGGGGGGCTGCAGAGGTGGTTTCTGTTAGAAGCTGCAAGAAGCTTCCGCTGTCCCATAGGAGCCAATGACACTTGGCCCCAGGAGGGACATCTGGCTCCTGGCCACGGCCGAGCCAATTAGAGATCACAGTAAGGCCTCTGTGGTAACATATGTAAGAACTGGAAGTTGTTGCGCAGAAGAAATTCCAGAGAGCGAGAACATGGGATAACAAGGCAGACATCAAGGTCGCTGCAGAAGCGAGGGGGGAGGAGGCATCTCATGGAGCAGGGGAAGGACTCAGAGCTAAAACCCCTGCAGCCCATGGAGGAACCCATGCTGGAGTTGTGGATGTTGGAGCAGGAGGCCTGTGGAANGTGGTCCCCTGTAAACCGTGGTGAAGCAGAATGTCCCCCTGCAATCCATGGAGGCCCATTGGGGTGCAGGGACTCAACCTTTACTGCAGCCCATGGAGGAGTGACCCCGAGGGGTGGGGGAACTCACATCGCAAGCGGCAGCAACTGCAACCAGCTACAATCCCCCATGGACAGAAGGAGGAGTGGGAGAAAAGTGTGTGTGTGTGGTGTGTGTTTTATGACTGTTTTTTTCCTCACTATTTAGCTTAGCTTTTATCCTGTTAGTAACAAATTTCGGTATTATCTCACTTTGAGTCTGTGTTTGCCCATAAAGGTGGTGGGTGGATGACCCCTCTCCCATCTGCCTAGTTGCAGAAAGGGATTTAATGAGTCCATGGAATCCGGCCAGGGTCAACCCACTACACATGTCTACAAACATGTTTTTCTAAGTAGCTGTAAGAACAGACTGGCAGTGCTATCCAATGTTACCTGACCAACTGCAAGTATGTTCCTATTATTGATCTGGCCTTAAAGGTCAGTGTTCACCCTGTGGGAAACCAGAGGTCAGAATTAAAACTCACTAGACACGGTAGGAAGCTTTTCTACTTTTCATAGCCTCAGACTCACATTCCTAATCAAGGAATATTTTGAAAAAACTGAAGTAAAAACCTAATTATTTTGGACACATTCCAGTTTGTTGAAAGATGTTTTATAAAACTATGCATCCTTCCTTTGCTCCAACAGGTAAGGCTGAACATGAAGCATGTCTTCACAGAGACTTTTATATTTCACAAGAAAGTTTTCCTGAAATAAAGGAACAAAACCAGGAACGAAACAGTATTGGGAACATTTTCAGAAATAAGCCTTTTGCAAGAAGACTT
This sequence comes from Grallaria varia, assembly GCA_013396735.1. NCBI lineage: Eukaryota > Metazoa > Chordata > Aves > Passeriformes > Formicariidae > Grallaria > Grallaria varia. The sequence goes on from VWZG01007242.1 coordinate 22,532, forward strand.
GCAAGGAAAGGCTGAACTTTAACCAAACCATTAAGTATAATTAGAAGAGAAATTATTATTTTGTAGTCTCACAGACGGAAACTTCATCTCCTGCAGCATTTTCAGTCTTTTCTGTTTAACTGACTACTCGAAAACCAGGTTAACAGCTGGCAAAAACAGTATTCCCATGAAAGACCTAGATGAGTTTCATAGGACTTGATGTATCATGAATTGCCAATAGCTCAGTGAGGACTCCTCACCTGTAAAGGGTCAAAGGAGTTGTCTCTGCTGAGAGCTCAGTTTCAAAATGCAATTCCATGTGTGATTCCTTATTCTTCCCAGTGGAGAGAGATATGAAGGACTGAAAATGAAAGTCTAACCTACATACAATCTAGGTACCCAAGGGAATTCTTTTTCATATTACCTTAATTAGGTCAGGATCCCATTGAGAATTACTTCTACCTTCTCATTAGCGTACATTAAAAAACTTTTGGCCTGCACCTCAGGTAAACAGACAAGCTTCCTATTTTGGAAAATCTGGTTTGGAAAGAAGATGTAATATTTTGTTTGTTTTGGATTCAGGAGGGCTAGTTGAAGACTGGGACTTTGCTGCACTGAAGGCATGTACTTCCATGAGCTTCTCTAGGTTGTTGTCATTAAAGTAATTCTGCATAAATAGATTTGCATCCTCTTCTGAACTGAATTAGCTGGCTAACTAGCTGGATTTAGGTCCTGCTGTTTTGCCAGCAAATAAGCACTGAAATCCTGGGACTGCTCAGTTTGCTTTGTAATTGTTTTACTGCCCTAAGATAGGCATCAACATTCCACCACCCACCCGCCCCCCTCAAATTATGATGTTAGTGATTTATAGGGAATAGAAAAGAAACAGAAAACATACATCCAAATTAATGTTCGAAGACAGGAGAACAGAAGTAACTACAATGCAAACCAGTACCGATTAGCATAGCAATACTTTACAGTTGCACTGATCAATCCGCTGCATTGCCCACTACATGCTATCACTTATGCTTTCACTTCTTGTCAAGACTGACAAAAAAATATCAAGTCTTCACAAAGGCTGTGAATAGGATAACAAATAATTTCACACAGGTTAATAGAGCTGCTCAATATTTAAGCTTATGGCCATTTATGTCAGTAAAAAACCTGAGACTTTGCTTTCATAATTCATGCAGGAAAGTTGTTTTTATTGCCTCTCTGATGGAAATGTACACTGTGATGACATCTGAAATTGCACTCATCACTCTGTATTCAGAGCACACTGTCATGTCAGTCCTCCCCTCCAACAGTGAAATAAAAATGATAGCATTTAGGAGTGAATCACTCAAATTACTTATTCAGAAGAAGTACTGTCAGCCTAAAACATCCCTTTTTCATCAGGTTTACTTAAGTTGTGAGTGACCTAGTAGGTAGTCTTACATGAACTTGGGTCTGACACAGTCTGAAATTCCAATGAGACAAATGACAATTCATGTTTCAAAGGGAAATGGCTACAGAGAGAAACCAAAGAAATAACCTAGGGAATATAGTTATAACCTTTAGAACAGTTCCAATCCACTCTGTGAACATTTACTCACTTCTTTTTTTTCTAATAGATACGCCTTCCCACACTTGCCATTATGCCATGCAAGATCTCATAATCTCATAGCTCATGGATTTATTTTTTTTAACATATGGTCCTTTTGCTACCTACTCTCTCTTTCGAACTCCATTTGGAAATGATGCATAAATACATCCTGTTTTTCTCAGCTAGAAATTCACCCTGCTCTTCCTTATTAACACCTTTTCACTTGTTGTTGCAGTTGGATGCACAAAAGGAGATATAACATTTTCATTCCATATGAGCAAGTGAGAGGGTGGAGTTTTTTTGATTTCCTCACCATGTGCCAAGATGCCATGATGATCTTAATGTTAGTATGTTAAGATTTCAGCTATAGATCTCAATAATTCATCTGGATCCCACCTCTATTTAAATGCTTCCTTAGCATTTTGGAAATTAACACAATTAAAATTTAATATGATACAGAGTAAACCAGAACATTATTACCACAATGTATGGCTATGCAATAAATCCAGAGTTATTTTAAAAGAAAGTTACAGTAAAACACCAAAGAAAGGGGGTAGGAGCCTTTGTAACATCAGGGCTTACATATTCTAACTACACCAGCTCATCCTAATGACTGTGATAGGTAATGGTTCACTATAATTTTTTTTTAATAAATAATTAGCTTGACGAAACACAAAAGAGGAAGCTTTTGACAAAAGTTTTTGAAAAAATCTTGTGTAGGACCTGGTTTAAAAGTCACCAAAGTAATGAAAAAAACAAGATCAACAAGAGGTCTTTTGCCTTTGTTTAATCTTAGGAGTCAGCTGGAGAAGCCGGTTCCTGATCAGCAGCTGAGATCCATACATTTCAGACTCATTATCTGCCAGCATTTTCATGAAATGGTGTAGGAAAGCATAAGACATTCGTCTGACTCTGATCATACCTCTGTATCATGCTCTATCAGTGTTCATTATTGCAGTTCTGTGAGAGGCATGGGATAATAAAGCACAACTCTTCTTTCCACCCAAAACCACACCAGAATGTGCTCGCTACAGGAAAGCATTTCAGCTTGCACTGCTTAGTGCCTTCAACACCACTGCTTTTCTCTGGAAATGTTCTGACCAGGTCTCCACTACAAATGGTTGGTTTTTTTATTTTTAATTTACAGAAACTTTTTTAAATGACGTTATAACCACCCCCACCATAAACAGAAGGCCATTTGAGTATTATCAGACATATCCACATCTCCATTTAAATACAAAGGTCACTATGCATAATACTTCTCCTTTATCCACAAGGCTTTGTGTTACTGTGCAAAAATTACTTATCTGAACTTTCTATAAAATAGTTAATTTTCTGTGTGTGTGTTTTTTCCCTTCAAATTCAATTCAACACTTAGGGCCAGTGTCAGCATCTGAGCTCTCTGTATCTTTTTTCGGGATAAAAATATCAGAAATCATCACAATTTTAGGGAACTGATGTATCATAAGACTGCAGATTTGGTAAGTAACTGATAGGATATTTCTCATACACTATCACATGCAGGTTTTCAGATTCGTTTTTCTTTTAGCAAGTAGGATGTATATTTCCAATAGTCAATATTTCTGAAGATTATTGTCTGATTATGTAACAGGTCCAATAGCTGAAATTACTTAAATTTGGCTGACAATTGTGTATTCTTTAAAGAATTAATGTGTCCTTGTCTTGTATTTGTGGTTTCTACTGTGTGTCTCTCAAGAGCCAGTCTAACCTTAGGGCTAGAAAACTGAGAGACAGACACCTTCTTCAAGTAAGTCTGTACTGAAGGTCTGAATAAATAATCAGTGCATATCTAAAAGAAAACCAGTTGAGCTTCACATTTATATGCATGAGCTCTATGTTCTTGAACATATTTTTGTAATCGTAAGTTTAAGACTCCTAAGAATTATATCAAGGACATTTCGACAAGTTGTTTTCCAGAACTGTTAACAATTATTCCCAGTCTAAGTTGCTGTACCTCGTAAGAAAATAAAGGATACCTTTTAAAATGTACTAGGAAAAACATACAATTTAAAATATAAAACACTTCTGACATCATTAGCAAAATGTAATGTTGAACACTGATTGGGCACCTGGTTACCAGTGCCGAGGAGCTGGAGTTAGTATGTTTCCACAGTGTGCTGCATTTGCAGGGTGCTGAAGGGTTGTGTAGAGCTCATGTGGACTACATAAAGTGTCAGAAATTAATGCACTTTTGGAAAAGTACAAGCAATTTTGTAAGTGATATTGAGCTGTCAGCATTCAGGTGACTTTTCTATTTCTTTTGCCATTAGATTTTTGAAGAGAAAAGCAAACACAATGATGTGTTTGTTAGACTCCTTCTTAGAGTCTCACTGAAAGCCATGGTATTATTCACATATACAAATGAATAAAGATGACATTGCACAATACTAATAGAAAACAGAGTGGGAACTGCTATGGAGACACTCAGCTCCAGAGTAATGAGAAAAATAAGAGTCCATCTCTTGCAAATAATTCAGCTGAAGTAGGGGGTTAAGAAAATAAAGATATAACAGCAGGACTGCAAAAGGGAGTAAAAGTAGCATACTGGCTTATTTCTCTAGCGAGCTTGGTTAAATATCATTAGCAGACCAAGTGCTTTGTTCATATAAATGAATTACCCACAGGTTTCTTTTCTGCTATGGTACCTGAAGCTGAAGTTGGCAGCTCCCATTTTGCTGCAAGAATACATCAAAGAAAATACTGATGTTTTTTTTTTGTTTGTGTGTTGTTTTTTTTGGTTTTGTTTTTGTTTTTTTTTAAATACCCACCATTCTTTCAGTAATTTTAGGAAAAAGCAAATTAAATCTATACATTTTGGTTTCCTTCCAGTAATAAAAGTTGGTGATGAGATTAAAAAGTCTGTCCCATGCCATCACCAAATTGTCCTTTCTTTAATGCATTGCTATTACACAGCCTAACTGCCTGTGCAGATCCTGTGCCGCTTGCATCAGGGGGCACACAGACGTACCCACTTTCTAATCAAAGTTCAAACCTCCTTGCTGTCTGTGCACTATCTCATACCACCTCACAGTTCTCATTTGGTTTAAGCAGGAAAGTCTTTAGCAATTTCCTGACAGCCTTTGCTGCGGTTCTCTGTTGAGATACTGTCATACACACTGCCTGCTCCTGCTCATGTAGGTCTGTTGAACAGCCACACTGCAAAAGCCTGCTTCAGGTTAAGTGTGTTTCTTTGTGCTCTCCAAAATATAACAAATTTAAAGGTATTGTTCACAAGCTATGCTGTGGGCAACTCCTGATGGCAGTGTTAGTTCCCCAACACACACCAGTGTTGCAGTTCCCTGTTCAGTACCTGTTACACTGTTGTGGTGTCAGCTGTGCTGATCCTGCACAGATACCACTTTTCTCAATAGGCTGAAGTCCAACCAGTGGAGAGGTAGGAGCTACTCACAAAGCTGACTGCAGCCTTTTAAATTGTAACAGAGGTCTGGTGTTTTTGACAGAGAATCACCACAGAAAAGAAGACTTCGCTCAAATGCCATATAAGGTGAAAAAAAAATGAAATGCCTACACTAGAACACAAACTAAGAGTTTTCCATATGTGAACCAACAGAGGAGACTTCCAGAAAGACAGCAGAACAACTTCTTACTTTCTATCTCTCATTTTATACCAGTGGGCTCCAGAGTGAATCCAAAACATACTGCTGGGAATAGATTCTCCAGCAAGATGTTACAAACATGTTAGTCCTAGGACTACCTCTCTGCACACCACTTTCAGTAGTGTTCCTGGGCACCAATGGGCCACTGAGTCCTGTTTTGGTGGGCTGTGACACAGATCTCTCATTACTTCAGATACCATGAACTGGGGAAAAAAGCACGTCACATATTAATAATGATAGAAATTGAAGCTTTGCGAGCTTCATGGTCAGACTCAGAGCAGTCAGAAATTAATGTGCAAAATCACTGCCTCTGCACCATCATGCACAAGGGAAGGCTGAATTAGACCAGCGTCAAACACTTCCAAAATGTCTTTACTACAATGCTGTGACACTACACAATGCCTCCTGGGAAATGTTACCCTGAATCGCTGTATTCTGTGATCGTCTAACCCACAGAAATCTCTCCTACCCAGAGAGAAGAGACAGAACTCCTCCTGGCAAGTTGCTTTCCTCCCACATCTGCAATTAGCTGTCATCTATTCTGCTTACTTTTGAGTGTTATTGTCAACATCTGAGTGTTTGCTGAAACACAAGCCTATTGTTTCCAGTTGTAGTTGTTTTCTTGATAGAAAAGCAAGCTAATTTTCATTTTGTTATTGCATTGTATGTTCTCATAACTATCTGAACGCTCTGTAACTGATAAAATAAAACATTTATCAGATGGAAATTAATTCTCTTTCATTTAATCTTGCTTTCTTTTTTGATGGAATTTATCTGTAAGGGGGTGGGGGGAAAGCAAAGATATATAAAATCCCACCACTGATAAAGGCATACATGCAGAACCATTTATTCTGTCACTAACTGGTTTTATGCAGTGTAAGTCTCTAGCAAATTAATCTCATATTCCACTTCTTGTTGCTGAATGAATGGCTTCATTTGCAACAACCCCCTACTTGCATTCCATCCTGAACCCTGATTTTATTTTTCAAGAGCAAGATCGGCATAGTGACGGGTAAATTATACTGTATCAGAATTAAATCATTCTCTTCCCACTCAGACATGTGGATGCGAAAATGGACTTTTAAGATTTTCACAGAACAGAAAGAATATTTGCTGAGCCACTTTGAACTGCTGAATTGCTGCAATTATTGCAAATGACACAGAAAAGTTCTGCACCTCCTCCACAGAGTTTAATAGGATGCTGTGCTCATGACGTGTAAATAAGCATTTGTTTAAATAGTCATGGTGCAACTCTCTCACACAGGCTGCCAGCAACCATGCTTCATGCGGAGTAGCAGAAAACACTGAGGACATTAAACACCAAGAAGGAAAATCTTCACCATAAACACGAGACTGGGAGAAATGAGCACTGTCAAGAGCTGTCACATTACCACAGGGTAGAGGGCAGCTGGGCAGCAGCACTCCCAAAGCAGCACAGGGTGGGCATGCTGCTATGTGCCAGGCATGGGAAGTACACTAAAAAAGAGGCTGTCTCTTCATGCAGGCATGACATCCTAGGCCAGTTTCAGCACCAGCACTCAGCATTCCTGCTGAAAGGTGAATCGTGCCAAAATGCCACAGAATCAGCTCTGTTCCCAGCGCTACTCAGAATTACATTGTTCCCAAATTAGACTGATTTAAACCACTACCTCATCTCTGCACTCAAGCTCCAGAGCTTCCAGGAGGAGCCAGAGAGCCTAGGGCTATTAACTATATTTGAAGACACTAGAATGTTTGGCTGTAAAGTACCCAGAGGAATAGCGTTTACATCAATGTAGTACAAAGCAAGTTCATTAATTATGGTGGGAATTCTAAACTGCTTACCAATTCTTTCCTAAAACAGTGAATCCATATGAGCATTTTATCATCTGGCTTTGTACAGGGAAAAAGGTCTTTAAAACCTGAAAATATGTGACTAAACAGAAATTCTGCAAAACTTGGTTTTCAAAGTATGGGAACATCACATCATTTTTGAACCACTTACATAATTTGTCATTCCTGATTTTCACTTTACTGAACTGTTCAAGTTAGTTCAATGTCATTGTACACCACTTGTTTGTACTGCTAGCTCCAGTTTTCCTCTAGTTTTCTTCATTTGGTGTTTCACTATATAGTTTAGACAGGTTTGAACTGTGGGAGAGAATTGGAGAGACCACTAAACTATATATGATGATAAAAACCCAATGCAAACAGGGTTTTAAAGTCAATAGCAGAAATTCCTTCTCAGGAATATTGAAAATTGAGTAGTTGTCTTGAGTAATATTTCCCTGGAGAAATCTTCAATTTTAGAAGAACCGCATTTTGCCTCTGTTGAACACTGCGATAAAAATTGCTGCTGAGTTCTATTTTCAGCATGAGCTCTATCTGTTCATGCCCAGATGGAAAATGTCCCTGTGCCAGCACACCGCCCTGCAGTGACAATGGGACTGGGAGGAGCGGGAACGCCCAGTGAATGTCCAACCAGCCAGATTCCACTGTCTGGGAGGGCTGGGGATCTCCCACATGTGACTCAGGCCCTGTCAGTATTATGGCATCTGGCATTCTTTGACAGCAATTCAAAGATTCATCTCCAGTTCATTATCAGATCCAATTCTTGCTTCAGCAAATTTTCTGGCAGCTCCAGAAGCATGAAACTTGCTCACTATAAAAAGCCACCGCCTGACTTAGAATCACACAAGTGCTTAATGACTTTTAAATTAATTTTGTCTGCACTTTTGCAGGTTAGTTTGTGCACATGAGTCCTTAAGACAGATTTATTTCTAACAGATTATTTCAATGACTGAGACATTCAGCAGAGTATTATAGAGGACATAAGTGACACAAGAAAACAAGTAGATTTTTGACAACCAGGAATCATTCTCATTGATGTCACAAGGCACATGTTAAAATAATTATGATTTCAGAAACACCAGAACAAGCAGTTTACTGTAGTTGTAGTACTGCAATAGTGCATGTAAAAGGCCCTGGCCCTTTGAATGCATCTCGTCAGATAATAGTTCACAAACAGAGGAGAGCAAATGTTTCTTTTACCCTCTGAAACTTCACATTTTTAATACTTCTCCTTTTCTGTTTTGATGCTACTGAGGGCTTTAAAATTCTATTACACTCATATAGACACAGAGACATACAAACACATGACCAGGGAACCTACATTGAATGGTATTAAACCTTCCTGGAAGTTTATACTCTCTCTGTTTCTTTTTCTGCAGAATTTACAGTTCATGTAAGTAATTGGATATTGAAGCCCACTGGGGTACCCTACCTGCAAGAATTATTTCTTTGATTAAAATTTCAAAAATAAATTATTCCTACCTGAAAAAAAGTTGTGGCAGAAGTGGCTAATTTTTTCTGGTAAAAGCTGTGGCAAACAAAAAAAAAAAAANTTCACAGCTCTGAATTCTTTTTGTATGCAAGATTAGTATTTCCAGACAAGTGATATTTTTAGTAAAAGATTATTGACTGGTTTTAAAAGTTAGTGATAATCAACCCAAGCACTTCTGTGCTTCTGTGATAATGTAGGACAGAAAACACTCAACAACTTCCTTGTCCCTGAGACAACAGAAAAGCCAGAAATAGAATGAGGGAACCTTGAGAAGGACCCAGCCTATGAGTGGCATCTCAAATACCAGACTGAAAAGTGGTTGGAATGACTGACATCACAACCCAGCCCTCATGGGCAGTTCCCACACAACAGCATCTGCTGGCACACAGGAAATATCTGTCATCTAAGATCCTGTTTTGTGGCAACGACCAGAGAGTGTTGACTTGTTACCAGCACCCACCATACACTGGAGTGGCATAGCCAAAATAATGAAAAGTTCATTTGCAGCAGCAAAAGTCCAGGATTGCATTTAACCTATAAATTAGACTGTAGATTTTGGCAATTTCACACAAAGTTCTCAAGTAATAGGGAGCAAGGCTCAGATATTTATCACAGAGGCTCTTTAATTCATGAGAAAGCATACAATAAAGATGCCAAATATTTCAGGGTGGTTAAATTATGAGGTATTATTTCATTATCAAGCTGTAGATTGTAGGTCATACTATAAAGACATTTTTGAGCCTTTATAAATACATTTTTTCTATTTTGTTTTTTTCTTTTGTTGTTGTTTAATGCCAAGGGCTAGATTTTGAACTGGTATAGCAACACCAGATATAGCCATCACAGGTGGTGCAACAGAGGTTAGTTTCACATGCATCCATTCACTGTGTGGACAAGAGGAACCTCTGAGTTCTGCATAGATACGAGAGCATGAGCTGAAAACATAACTCAAGCTGTATTCCTGGGTGTTCTAAGTCCTTAATATCTTAGACAGATGAAAATTTATAAGACTTAAATGCCTGTTTTAAATGTGTTTATTTCTCTTTCAGACCTGTACAACTGTGCGGCCCCTGCGTTAGGAAGCCATTTGAGACTTGGCCTGGTAAAATAGCTCAAAAAGACATATCTCCTGCAGTTCACTTACCTAAACCATTTAATTTGAAATGGATTCACTCATCCAGGGGGAAGAGACTTCAGGTCCAAAAGGCTTAGATACCTACAGAGACTTAAGAGATCTGCAAAACTAATGAATACTCTAAAATAGAGCTTTCTCCAGTGGGAATTGTTCCTTTCGCCATGAAATACATAAATATTAATTGGACTGGGGTTTCAACCCTGTGTTTTAATTTTCTTTTGGATCTCCTAGTCAATGGGCTTCACAATGTTTCCCTCTCCCCAATGAATCTTTAATTATTCTGCGGGAAAGAGAAGAGCTTCATTACCTTTCTTATTCTTAATATTCAAATAAATTCATTAACAGGCAGAAATGGAGAGGGATTCATTTTTCCTCAAAGGGAAAATGTGAAATGAGTGGAATATGAAACATATCTGATATTAAACAGGAGCATTTATATGAATTTTCAACTGAAAAATGTATATTGATTTTAACAGAGTACATCTGAGTTCAGACTTTTAGGAATGGGACTTTTAGGAGACAGTAGCAGACTCTCAAAGCCAAGTGAGAAGCTCTTCCCTTAGGTAGGGTGGGAGTCTGTCTCCACCAGAATTTTACAACTTCTTCGAGAGTTTTCTTTGTGTTCCTGTCCTGAGTGACATGAATTGTCAGCACAACAGAAGCTTAAGAAACCAAAACAAGGACTGTTCAGATAAGTCATTACCAAAATCATATTGACAAAATAAAGGTACTGGCTACATCTTGGGAAAAAAGTAGTCATACTTTTTCCTGTCTTTGCTATTCTCACTCTCAGCTATGTCGCTATACGCCCACCACTGCAAGCTTGTGGAAGATCAGTGAAAACTCCGAAATGAAACATGTTCCCACAGATGCTGTTTAAAACTGATTTCAAAAAGTGTTACAGTATACTTGCATATTTGTGCGCTCCAGCAGAAACCCACAGCAGAGATGTCTCTAACTATCTCTAAGCTCACAGAGAGTGGCATGTAAAGGTATTTTACAAAGGAGTAGTAATTTTCCCCATTTTTCAAAATACTACAAAGTATAATAACTGGTCATTTTTATGTTGTTAACATTTTCGTGGTGATGACTAGTTAATATGGATAATAAATAATTATGATGATAATCAATAATTACCCTGCTTTGTGTTACAGTTCTTACTTTAAACCTCTTTTGTACACACATGTTTACACAAATTTCGTCCTCAAAATTTTATATCAAGGATCCCATCAGCTAAAAAGCTTTGAGCCGCCTCGGTCATGATAATTGATTCTACTAACAGCCTTAACACTAATAACCTCAGATTTCAAATTACTTGGATCTGAGTAGACTTTTTAAGATCTTGGTTGCCCTTCTTTCTTCACCTGATGAGGCACTGTTTTCATCAGTGAGAATTCTTTAAAAAACCACAGTTGAATAAAGTTGAAAAGAAATAACTTTGAAGAAAAGGGAAAATACAGAAATATGTACGAGACTGATGATTCAACTAGGTCATACTATTATTCAAGTTTCCTATCTCTACAGACCTGTTACTCACTATTAAAATTCAATCCAACCTCCGGTGTTAATGGGGAACATGAGAACCTGAGGAGGTGGAGAGTCTGATTTTCTTGAAGTATGAATTGGAAAATACAGAAATATATAAGAGGATGATGATTTTCTTAGGTCATAACGTTATTCAAGTCTCCTACATCTCCAGATCTGTTACATGCATCCTCTCTTACTGTTAAAATGCAATGCAACCAAGTGTGTTACACTTGAGGAGTTTGAGAGCCTGATTTTCTTAAAGCATGAATTGGAAAATAGATACACATCAGACATTACGTTTTCTATTTTAGGCTAATCTATTGCGTTTTATATGTATGCTGACACTGATTTTTAGAAAAAAAAAGATGCTACAACCTTAATAAAAATCTTAATATTTACTTGTTATATTTGCATTGCAAATGAAAGAACTCATCTGCCTCAAACTTCCCTGAATTCAGACTGCAGAATTGAGTACAGAATCTACCATCCCTTCTCAGAAGCAAAAAGAAATGCTCAATGGC
>VWZG01007251.1:1204-14521 GCA_013396735.1 Grallaria varia
CAGAAACTATTTAGCTGATACAAATATACACAGAGAATAACTGAAGCACCTGAAATAAAGCCTGTGTTGAAAAAGCCTTGAAGAGTGGGGAGAAATGTAACAACAGTTGTGTTCAAAATAAGCCACAAATCCAACGTATTCAGCACCACAGAAAACTATGCGCAACAGCAGAAAGCAACACAGGCTCTTTTGACTTCTTACCAAGAATAGCTACAATAGGAAACAAAATTGCATGTATGTATACCAATACAAATGTTAATGGAAAAAGCCTATGCTAATGCTAGAAAAAATATTCTACATTTTTTAACATGAAAGTGTTTTCTAAGGGGTGGTGTTTGTGGGCTTGTTTGCAGCACCAAAACTGTGTAGATTTATCAATTTTCCTTCAATGTAATAGTAAAATAAAGGTCTCTGTGGAAGCTCAGAATAGCTCATATAGGGATTTTAATTATGCTGTTGCCCACTCTCTTTAATTCAGAAAATGTGTACATTGAAAGGTATAGTAACAGAGAACTACTGAAGCACAGGCATGTGTATAAGTATAAGAATACTTATGTTTCTTTGCAACACAGAATTTAGTCACATTTCTCCAGGTGTTTGCATAGGAAATGGACAAGGCAGGTTAATATTGCTGAGACCTCGTGGGATCTGTGACATGTCTTGAGTTTATTACCAGAAGGGATAACACTACACAGTGCTTCTGCCTGTGTTCCTCTACCCACACAAACATGATGAGAACATTGCCAGCTGTGAGCATGGTGGTACACTCTGTCAGCAGAGAGAAGGACAGAAGGGACCAGAAAAACAAATGCAGTCTGTGGTCACAGGCAGAAGAAAAAAAAGTTGAATGTTATTTTCAAGTTTGGTTTTTTTTTTTTTTTCTAACAGTGTAAAATCAAGTATAAAAGTTGGTGAGGCATTAACTCTATCTTTAATCATTTTCCAGTCTTTTTCAAGAATGTTTGCATTATTTTTCAAGTTTGAAAACATAGGTCTGGGTGTGCTTGAAAGCCAAAGCTGAACCAGGTCAAATATTCCTTCATAGACAGGCTGCTGTGGCTTGGGTGGATTACAGCAAAACCCTTTTCTGAGCTTGTCCCTGAGTAACAGTGTAACTAAATTCAAATAAAATTGTTTTAAGTTTTAAAATAATCTATTCACAGGCAGAAGCACACCAATTTACTGTCCTGATCTATAAATCCAAGAGCATCAAAGTATCAGCTCTCTGAAGCATGAAACTTTCAACCCTTTCCGGAGAGGCAGCATCTGGAATAGACAGAGGTTTCCATCCTCCAGGAAAGGAAAAAATGGCTCTTTCAGACCAGGTATGCAAATAAACATACTTAGTTCCTCAGTTAAGTGGCATTTTAAAATATTGTTAATGAATTTGCTGTTAATTTGAGAAAACTTGCTAACCAGTATTCCCCCAAAGAAACAACAAACAAACAACACACCCAACAACTGCTGAAATCAGATGACTAAAACTTGAAAAACTAATAATACAAATTTTGTTCACTCTTACTATATGGACTTAAACAAGCAACTCAGTCTCAGGACGTAATGGGAAGTTGAGAACAAACTTACTTTGCCTGGTATTAAAAGTGTGAAAGCTTTAAATTGAAGGCTGTTTATTTAAAAATTGTATTCTACCTGCTGTGTTGTTTGGGGTGTTTTCACTTGTGGTGGTTGTGGTTTTTTGACCTCATGAATAATTATGGGTATTTCCAAAGCACATGCAATGTGCTGCAAAAGAATGGTCTGTGAATTTCATATGGACTGTTCTACATCATTTCTATTGTATGTGTTAGTCAGCCCAAGAAAAAAGGCCCTGTCCATCTGCAGCTCCATCTCTCCTTGCATCTCAGTCCAAGTATTTTTGTGTAAAAAACCTCATTAAGATCTTCCCCTTCCACTCAAAGCTCTGAAACTCTTTCTCATGCAGATAATTTTGTGGTGACATCCATGAATCTGTAAGGCAGCAGAGAGAGGTGCACAAGATTTTGACTTTGAGAGTATTCTCAAAGGGAGAATTGATTCTTTGAATAAAAAGGGAAGAATTAATACTTTCAACCATTTCATTGCTTATAAAATAAATAAGTTACAGCAGTGAAAAAATTATCCTCAATGTGTGTGTGAGGGAGTGTATGTGTGTGTTAACCGTCCACAAAATCATTGTAATATTTCTTTGTTCTTCGCTGGTAGTGGTAACTAAACTTAGTTTCTTTTTTAGTATGATAGTAACTTTCACTGTAGCTTATTAGTCATTGCATTCTGTTAATTAGGTTCCTTTTAGGGCTGTTATATGTGCAAGCTAGACAGTGACTTGATGCAGAGAATTGTGTTTCATAAATCATCTTTCCTCACAAACGTCATGAAAATTTTACCTTAACCAGAGATCTGAAATTTACTTCCTGAAAATACAGGTTTCTCCTCTGGAAATTGTCTAGAATTGGTCATTTTAAAATCAATTAAGTGACTTGTCCTTAAAACAATAGTGCACTCAAACACTTTACTGGCCCCTAAGACGTAATAAGTACTTTTCATTTGTGTTCACAAAACAAATATACCTAAGAGAACAAGTATGTCAGTGTGAAATTCCTTCAGTGACTGTGAGGAATGCGACGTTATACTCTCCTCCTGATGTTCTCCAATGGCTTAAGGCAATCTTAGTGGCCATGAACACCTTGGCATTATTTGGCAATTCACTACAATGGGGCCTTGACATCAAGGACAGATGGCAAGATCCTCCAGGGAAATACTTGGCCCAAATTTGATTCTCCACTGAATGCATTTTGTTCTTGCCAAACTCTGTCAAGGCTGTGCTTTTTGAAAAGTTACCCCCTGATTCAAACTCGTGTTACTGGGAAGGATTCCAGGGGTCTGAGCTGGTCCAGGAAATCGTGCCTTGTGCTATAGGCTCTAGCACCCCTTCCCTCTCCACTCCCTAAAGAACAGAAGAGGAAAAGTAATGAATCCCTGAAATTGTTAACATATGAAAGATAACAACTCTGAGCCAAACCCTCAATCTATTTCTTCCTTTGTTAATTATAAAGCAACAGAATAGCTGGCACGAATATCTTGGCTAAACACACAAGCTGTAAGTCCTGTGATAGATGATGTTCTTACACTAGCCAATGAACTCATGTGGTCTGTTTCCTTCCTGCTAGATATGCCTCCTTGCTGTAAGCATGTCCTTTATCCAAAGGGTATTTTTAACATTAAACATATTTTTATGATATCCCTATGACCAAGAATAATTAACACCAAGGGAGTAAATGCTAGAATTCAATTTACTTCTGTTTATTGTATCACTGTTTTTTTGGAGGGGGGGTGGGTTACAGATGTTTCGTCATTACCAAGGATAATTTGTTTAAAATCCTTTAAGGATGTCCTGGATGGCTGTTGTGATTACCACAAGTCAACATCATGGAAACAAATAATTTGTCTTCTTAATAGAATGAAAAATTCAGCTGTTCCAGACTTGGGTCCTTCTGGGTTATAAGTTTTGTTGTTTTTTGTTGTTTTGTTGTTTTTTTTTTTTTCTCTAGCCTTCATTGACCAGTACAAAAGCATATGAAAAGCAGCAGCATTCTTGAGAAATCCCATCTGCATTATTGCTGTACTAGCAGTTGGAGGAGGAGGCTTTTATGTTCTGTGGCTGGAATCACCCACAGGCATGGTTTTGGGGTGTGACAATTTATGACTATTTCTGAAACGGTGGAATGCTATAAAAATAAACAAAACCAAAAGAATAATAAAAAAAAAAAAGGGCTAGAAGTTGAATTTTACCATTCTATGAAATAACACTTGAAGCTCTGTTTGGTGTTTGGTGTGGGGCTGACTTCTTCAGATCTTTCTAGGCTGAGCAGCAGCAGATGGGATACAGGCAGCCTGCTCTGAATATCAGATGAAGGAACAAACCTTGCTGTTCTTGCTTCTTGTTTGTTCTGGAGTTTGGATTTAGAGTCTCACTCAGTCACTGATTTATTTTGAAGTAAGGAAACTAGAAATGCGTCTAAGGTCTTAGAAGCTTTGACAATTAAAGTCCACATTTTGAAAGAGAATTTGATTCATTGTGGAGATTTGACACACTGCTGTTCAAGGTAACTCAGGTGTTACCCTACTGGTGCCACACACTCTATCTTGTACACTACTGGGAAATAAACCCTGACCTCTCTTCCTTTAGCAGAGCCGTGGCTTTTATTCTTGAGCAGAGCTGATATTTTACCATCCCCTACTTTTCCTCTGCTGCACAGTCCCAACCTGCTGCTCTAGGTTCCACAAATGCACAGTGTCAGATCCTGAACGTTGTGAATTTTGTGAATGAAATAGATTATGTTACTCTGGGGCCTGCCCTTGAGGGTGTGATTGTCCTCACTGGGCTTTCACGTTGAGCTTTAAGCATTGCCTCTAGACTGCAGAGGAGATACTCCTTCTCAGCAAGCTCAGCCTTGCAACGCAAGAAGGATCATCAGCCATAGAAAAATTATGCGTGTTGCTCCATCTCGGTCTTCTTTATTTATATCAGGAGCCCTGCAGTGTCTTAGAGCTGACTACCACCACATATCCCAACAGCAATCAGAGTGAATGGATGGTCCAAGATCATTCTGCATTGCCCCTTTCTTTCCCGCCCCCCCCCCCCCCCCCCAATACTTTTACTCATGACACAAACCCTACATGGACAGAGACAACCTTACATGAAAAGGAAAAGCATCAGCAAAAGCAGTCTGGGGCCAGAGCAGCTGCTGTAAGGCACTGTGAGTGCTGCCTCAGAGGGCAAACAAAGCAGATAAAAGGATACAGAAGCTCATGTGTGGCAAAGCCTTCAATCCATATATTTCAGTCCATGATTTTTGCCTGTTTACTTGACACAAAGAGTTCACATTCTGCTATAGAAAACCTGTAGAACTCTGTATGGGAAGGCTAGGCTCCATCTACCCATATACAAAACCACAAGTTTAGGCGTCCTTTAAGTTATATAGATGAATAACTTCCTATCTTCATAAAGCTCCAGATTTGGCCTTAATTCCTGTATCTATGTCTCCCAGACAGGTGAAAGAGTTTCTGAAGGACCTCACACCTGTGCTGATAAAAAGAAAAAAAAACCCAAACAAGAGGATGGTGGTGTATCTTGGAAATTCTTGTCAGTAACCAATTTAGATACATAACAAACACACTTCATGTTAAAAAAACCACCAAAGAAACTAACAAAAAAACTCCAACTAAACAAGTCAAACAAACCCCCCACAAAACAGAAAATAAGATTTCTTTACTGGAGAGCAGCTGAGTACATTCTGGCTTCATTTTGTAGTGCAGACACAAAGGAATGAATGGCAAAGGTCCCTCTGAAGAGGAAGAAAAAGCCATATGGAAAATATTCTTTCTTCAGTGCTTTAAATGAAACTATTTTTTGAAGCAATGGTAAGTGTTCAGCATGTTCTGAGGATGTTTATGGTGTATATATGAATGACACATCCATGCAGGGTGTTTTGAACTGGACTGAATTCACTGAAGAAAACATCCATAAAAATGCAGTCCTCCTGGAAGCCACCAAGACTGTCTGCATTCCTAGAAAACACACATTTGAATTGGTTTGAAAGACAGAAAAAATAGCCAAAATCTGAAGGGAAGCATCTTTTAGTTCTGTAACGGAGGACTAGATTCCAGCTGAGAACCACAGGTTTGCCCCACTCCTGATTCCATCCCATTATTTTTTTTTTTTTTTAAAGAGTTACAGCAATAATGCTATCAAAAGCATCTACAGGGCTGTGAAGCAGTGTATAAACCCAACCCTGGCCTTTGTGGGAGCCTCTGTTTGTTCTTGTGGCAGTGCTGAGAAGATGGTATATAACTGAGTTCATTGAAATATCCAGAGTTGAGAGAGGGAGCATTGTAGCATGAAGAACAAGCACCTTCACCCCTGCTGTTGAGGGTAATATCAAAGGGTCAGCACTTGAAAGAAGAACAAAGAGATGAAGAGCTCCAGAGGCAATTAAGAATTGAAGCACTGAAATTCTCCATAAGAACTCCTGTAAGTTTTGTGTATTAGAGTTTTCTCTTTGGTTGTCACCCACAGATTTTAAAGAAAAGCAGTGGGTCCCTCAGTCAGGAGGAAGAAAGTAGAGTTGGAGAGAAAATCGAGAATATCTGCAGTAGCAGAGAGTTTCATTAGGAGTTTTAAGGACGTGGGAATACCAGGGAGGGTGAGACATGGTTTGACCAGGCTTAAAGGCTAATTTGCAGCAAACAGTCACAGTTGCTGGAATGACAGTCAAGAATGATGCCAGATGAAAACAAATATTTGGTATGATGGCAAAAATGAGAGAACACAGTCAATTGTGAATCATCCTTTTGTGGACACAGAGGTAAGGACTGAGCACTCAGCTTTACTGTACTCTGTTGCTCAGGGTTTGCACACACTGCCCACATCAACTCAGCTGCTCAGTGAGACACTACTATATGTTACAATAAAATGGGTAGAAACTCATGATGTTCCCCCAGAGCTTCATTTATCACTGCAGTGATGATTCATCTTAATGGAGTTCAAGGGCAGAAATTCACCCACACAGATTCATTGCATTTATGAAACACTACAAGTGAATGCATGAAATCCAGGAGGCAAAACATCCATTCACGTTTCTCTTTGATTGAGGTGAAGGACATCTGGGCTATTGCAGAGCAGATTTCACTAAGAAAAGTTCATGGAGAGCTATCCATAGGAAGAGACCGCATCACTACACTACAGAGACACTACAGCTCTCCAGAGTAGAGGATTGGTTGCATCCCCATAAAATAGTCAGGGACTGATAGAGTATATTGTGACCAAATAAAAAGAGACCCCAACTTTCCTTTTTTCTCTCTCTGTCTTTCTACACAGTGTACAGCCCATGGAACTTCCATCACCTCTGTTCTTGCATTGTAACAATGATAAGGGTGTCTACTTCAGTTTTTAGGCTGCGCTTCTGGTGTGGTGGTTATTTTCCTGGACAGTTTAATCCACAGAGAAATTCTGTCTTTTCTGGAAAAGTCAAGTTTATAAATGTAACAGTTAAAGATTTAATTTCAACAACACCAAGAGACTGGAAATGAAAGAGCTTGCAAAGAAGTGGCACATACTTCCAATAGTATGAAGATCTACCTGGCTGATGTACTGTGTGGTGCCTCTTCAGGAAACTTTTCCTGGAGTCTTTAGAATAGGGCTCTGTTAGGACAAGTCTACACTATTCATTTGAAATATTCCCTTGAAGACACTAGAACAGTGTTATGTAAACACATCCACATGCATTCAGTAGTGCAGGAAAGCCTGATGAAACAGCTCTGAGTAAATGTATTGGACCCAGTTACTGGCAATAGAATAGAAGTTAAGGGTGAGAGCAAGACCCAGTGAGGGTCTGGTCCTCTCAGTCAAGTCCAGTACTTGCTCACGAAATTATTTTCCTAATGGTTCGTTGGTTTTCAGAAAAAGTATTCAAGAGAGATTTTGTTATGTGAGACATTGTATCTAGATCACTTTCAATGCTGACAAGTGGTATAATTTACACTGTTTACAGATGGGACATGAAATATTTCTGTGACTGAAAATTCACTTGCTTTCTTCCAGTGGTGGGAGCTGCCCGGTGAAAGGTAGTACCTCTTGTTGCAGACTCCATGGGTTTGTTTTGTTGTGGGTTTGTGTCGGTATTGTTTTCTATTTTAAACTGTCACAGCTACAAAGAACAGCGTATTTGAAATGTTCATAAACATATTTTAGCATGACAATACAAGGAGTATTAAGAGAAAGGGAGATTATGTCTCATGACCAAGGCAAGCCACTAGGGCACATCACTGAACCTACGTTCCTTTTTACTACCATTATATTACCTTGCCACTTGGATCATCAGGTTTCACAAAGTATATCAGTGAGCTTTAAATGCACTTTCTGTTACAACTTAAAGTTTAACGGTACTATTCCTAAATATTCCTAAAGGAACAAGATGCTGAAGCTTCAGGGAAACTGAAATGAATAGGTATAGAAATGTGTGTGACTGTACTACCTCTGGGGAACAAAACATACATCTGGGTCACATACAGTGAGCAGCTCAGAAGTTGGTTAAAACCAGATCTTGCCCAGTTTTGGAACAAAATCCTATAGGAGGCTATCAACTAGAAGAAGTCAAAGTTCTAATACAAGTCACATGTTCCACATCTGTAACCAACTGCAGGGGGAGGTTATATGGTCTACTCGAGAATTTCCACTTTAAGAGCAGAGAGAGAAGAGGTCTAGCCATGATGATGCCATATTTTTTGTTATGGACAAGCTATTTTGTCTTTCTGTCCCCTCTGAGGACTTTCCTCAAGTATTCCCCAGCTGTAATAGCCAGCAAAGACTGTCCTCTATTCCAGGATTTGGGGCAACACAAGATCATGGTCTTGGCTGGATCTCACATCCTGCAAAATGAGTCACATGGATGCTTATGAGTTCTCTAGCAACTTTTCTGGGGGGTTGGAGCACACTCTTCAGGCATACATACAGCATCCTCCCAAACCTCTTGAGAACTCCAGGTGGAGACAGGATTTTGCCCTAAATCATCAAATAGGGGTGTGTATTGCACAGGTACAGTTTATGTGACTCCAGTAGTTTCGATATTTCCTCCATAATGAAATTAATTCTTCTTACTTGAATTTGTCCAGCTGTGCTTATTGAATCTTGTTAGGACTTTTTTGACTGTATTCAACAGCTGTCTTGTATTAGAAGTCACACCCCCTTTCACATAACTGGTGTTCAAATCACCTCTCAACCTTCTTTTTATCGTATTACCAGCATTAGACCTCTTCCAGTTTTTCTTGTAGGCTAACACACCATGGCTGGAGTTCAGAATTAATATTAGTCTGGCATTAATGGCTTTTCAAACTATAAATTTTGCAGGCTGTTCAGCCTCTACTCTTGATTATGGTCTTTAGACACTCCATCCCAGCAATAATGACCAACCTAAGTGAACACTGAGACAATTTTATTACTAATACCCACGACTGACAGCCCCAAGATGCGCAAGGGTACATATGGCTGAGTGAAACATTTTGGCACAGGGCTGAAATACACACAGGTGAGATATGCCAGCCTTTGTACAGAGGGAAGGAGGGTGCAGATTGACTTTATAAAGCCTGTGTGGTCCATCTTACTCACCTTTTCGAGTTGTGTCAAGCTACCCACTTGAGGAGTAATACATCAGATAAGTACAGCCTATTTGTTCCTGGCATGCACTCACCCCTGTTGTAAAGCACAACATACAAATTGTTTCCTTGTTGGAAGCCCTGAATCACCCAGCAGTATTATTTATCTTCAAGAAATACAAGTGTTAAGTGGCCAAGCACTTCCTCCGGGCACTTTGGTCTTTTAGCTTTGACTGAAGACTTTTGGAAATCCATGTAAGACACCAGAACCTGTAATTCTGGAATATGTCAATAAGTCTTCACATATGGTCTATCTGTATCTGAAATGACTCTTACATAACCCCTTTCCTTGTGTATCATTCCAGTTTCTTTAGCCATAGCTCAATGGTGGAAAAGGAACTAGGAGACGATTCCAAACAGGAACAGATATCATAGTTCCATTACTCTCTGCTTTTGGAGTAACTTTAATGTATGGAAGCAAGCAATCAACAAGTCAGATTAATGCCAGATGATTGAAGGCAATAACTTGGTTACTTTGAAGTACAGCTAACCCAAAATGAAGCAATGATGGGTTCACTACTTATTTTTAAAGTCTCCTAAAATGAATCCCAAGTTGCGGTATCTTGTATATCATGTTTTCCTAAATGCTGGAATTTCAGCAGCTATCTGAGAAGTTGCTTAGTGGGATTCTGGAATGACTTGCATTGATCTCGGAACTTAAAATCTCACCTGTCCAGCTGAACAGGAATTTTGTAGAAGCTGAGGTGTGTCAGTAATGAGAGCTTAGAGAGAGAGGAAGAGAGCAGTTGTGGTTTAACACAAACATGTGGGCATTGCTGCCCTATACAGGAGGAAAGGAAGCTCTAACTACTTTCTTGTTCCTCTCTTCCTGTAAGAACCATTTTTGGCAAGACTTTCTTGCCTTGCATCAACCAGAGTTTATACTATCTGACTCTGCATTGTCTGGGCTACATTTTCACCAGTGCCTGGCCCCATATGCCAAGGAAAGTTATATTTCTGCCCAATATACATCTCAAGGACATTATCACTGTAACAGTGCAGTTCTCTGTTCTGTGGGGTCTTAGTTAAGCTCAAAAAAAATACAAAAAAATGGCTTTTACTCATAGCTTTTTCTGTAATTGCTGCCTGGCCTCAGTATTTCATCCTGCAGCCAGCAGAAAATTGTAATGTACTCTGGGTGTCTCTCCGTCTTGTTGTGTGTCAGTTTGCTCTCTTACGACTTTCAAGACCCCATGGACAATTTCAAGCCTATGTTAGGAGAGACGAAAGTCTTGAAGATGCAGAGTACTTACAAGTGTTATGAAGCTGGGCAGCTGGAGAGAGCAATCAAGTGTGATAAATGTTACCTTCAAAGCTTCGGTGAGTAGTTGCACTATGTAGGTGTTAGAAAAAAAGATCACAAAAGACAGTTTCCATGGTTAATACAACTGCAGGAAAAGATTAAATGCAGGCTGTGTGTTACTAGACTACAGGAAATCAGCTGTGGGTTGCAAATAGGGGAAAACAAGAGTCCGTCAGACTTGCTTAGAAGATTACTTTATATTAATT
This sequence comes from Grallaria varia, assembly GCA_013396735.1. Taxonomy (NCBI): domain Eukaryota; kingdom Metazoa; phylum Chordata; class Aves; order Passeriformes; family Formicariidae; genus Grallaria; species Grallaria varia. Next base: position 11,924 of record VWZG01007251.1, read on the forward strand.
TGTTTCACATTAATTTTTACTTACTTTTATTCCCTGTATGTCCCAAATTAACATGAAGTATATATCTTGTCTACCAAGGATTCCAGAGGAGTTCAGCTGGCCCTCAGTTTTGGTGAGGATACAAAGAATCCATTATACTTTTCTAAACCCTTGGAAAAAAAAGAAAATATCTTTTTTTTTTTTTTCTAACAGTTTTCCTTACAACGAGTTTGATATAGATTTGGAAAAAGAACTTTGCCTAAATGAAATATGACATGGTTGTCATCATCGAAGCTTGTTCCATATCTGGCATAACTCAGTCCAACCAAGGCTGATGGATATTTGGTGGAAGGACTTGCACTCTTGTCCAGTTACACCTATTGCACTCTTGTCAACATTTTCAATATGGTTTGAAGTAAGACATGAGCGAGCTGGAAAGCATCTATTTTCTATGACTTTAAGACTTTTTTCTTAGCCTTTGTTCTGTGACACTAATAGAGAAAGCTCGAGGCAGATGGTCACAGGTCAAACAAATTTCCAGAGCCTTCCAAACATCACCTCAACCTGTTCTTAATGGCCTTCTGCTTCACTCCCTGCTTTGTATGTTGTCAGAACTGTTCTGAAGCTATTATACAGTAATACCAGTAAATCAGTTATTGTTGTTACATGAGTCAGCCCACGAGCTGATGTTTTTCTCTTCTCATTCATTAAGACACAGGTTATTTTCAGAAGTTGCTGGCTGGTAATGGGTTTACATGTGCTGAACATCTCACAGGAAAGTTGGATTTCCCATAGCCTGTAGTACTCTTCAAGAGTCATGGAAATGCTCAAGACAAGCTTCTGATACAAGTTATTAGCAAAACCTCTTTTTGACTGATACCTATTTTTTTTTACAATCAGTGAAGGGTTTCACTACTAATTTTCTCTCTGACCAGAAGGAGGTAAAAAAATCTGTGCCTGTTTCCACACCTCTTGTAATGCCTGGTTATGGTAAAAGACTGAAAACTTCGCTTCATGATTTGGATTACAGACCCATTGAAAAAAAAAAAAAAGGTTGTTCAGGAGAGAAAATAAGCAGAGAGACAGAGAGATCAAGTGAATTTCTGTTTAGGCTGTGACACTGGCTCTCAGGAATTAAAAAAATGTTTCCACTAAAGAACTGCATTTGAGACCAANAAAAACCACCTAGATCCAACCCCCCTACCACGGCTTGGGAGCATTAATATATGCAAATCAGATACAAAAAGCCACCAGCATCATCTGGTACTCAACATCATGATTCTAATAAAGAAGAAGTCTGAAGCGGCTTGCTGGATCTCTTCCCCTTGTGGTTCCCTAAACAGTGCTCTAAATAGTCCTCTAAATAGTGACTGTGAATTGCTTCTCTAGGATTTCCTAACTTGATACAATCAGAAATACTGCTGTGGACTTCTATAGCCAGCTGTAACTTCTTGGTTACCCAGATGTATCTCAAGCCCCTGGGAGCTCCATCGTCAGCCCAAGGGTTTGGTTTCTTCAAGTCAATTCCAGAAGTGAAGAGTCCTAGATTTTGGGAATGGAGAAAACTTTGGGAACTTTACCTGTGCCTGTAGCAGTGCTGCACCAACTCTTTCTACCAAAGTTATTTCCCTTGTTCCTTGGTAAAGCTCAAACGAGAGCGACAGAGCTGAAAACGCACTCAGGATGTCATAGTCCCACACTTCATTGCCACAATACCTGGCAGATTAACTCTTGCCACTTCATCTGCTATGAAGAACATACATTTCCAAAGCAAATTATTGTCTGGCTGCGGTATTGCATTAACAAGGAAAAGCAAAGTACAGGTTAAAATCACTTCTAGACACATGGGAAAATGAAAGATCAAAAATACAGCTGCAAGAAGATAAAAGAGCTACCGAAACTCGGGTTAGCATTTTGCAGAAAATGTGCACTCTGTCATTTTGTGGGCAAGTGTTCCTATGTGATCCAGTTCTGAAGAAACACTCTGGGAGTGGAAACAGACTTCTCTAATAACTGAGAAACACCGTCTCTTTCCTCATGCTGCTCATGGTGAAGGACTTTAAAGAGCTACTTTCCAAGTAAAATCACTAAAGCCAATGAAGCTGAAAGCATTAATGTAATTTACAGTTAATTCCAAACAGGATCTCCCCTTAAAGAATGAGAAACAAACAGATTCCACCTGTTACCAGATTATCCAAAAAAGCACAAGATACTCACTGTAATCTAAACCATCTGAATGATAACTCCTCAATCACTCATCATCAGCCGACACACCCCTAAGGAAGCAAAGACTTTTTCTGTTGCTGCTTATGTTGCATTTAATGGGGAATACTGGGTTTGGAAGATGATTTTAGGCTTCTTGCTTGTTGAGTTCCAGCTTGTTCACACACCCCTTGCTCTGCAGAGAACCATACTTTGTGCTCCTCTGGTAGGAAAAAGGCTTTCTGGATGCCTGTGGCAAAGAGCTCTGAGGCTGAAGTGTGGTGCTGGCATATAAAGCCAATATTTCTGTTTCTGGGTGGGGATCTCTACACTAAGCAGGTGAGGCAGATGGACTAGATGTAGTAATCTGACTCCTTTTGCATGGTTTGGCATGAATATGAAGTCTAACAAAAGCAA
>VWZG01007258.1:0-23673 GCA_013396735.1 Grallaria varia
AAGGGGGTGCCCGTGGAGAAGGCAAGCTGAATAAACATCTAACAACAGATGCCTATATTTTCCCACAGGATTTACAGGAGAAGCATCAACCTTTTTTCATTCTCACACAATGTTTATTGGTAACAAGGCAGGTTTGCAATACCATTTGCATAAATTCATATCTCACATTCTCACTTGTCGACTTGCAATTTGCAGAAATGTGTTAGGAAATTCTCAGCAGACAAATCCAAGCCCGGGCTTGGTGGATGTCATTGTTCAAATTCAAAAAACAATATTGCTACATCAGACACATATAGCACAATATTTACATTTCCATTAATGTCACAGGAAGGAGGAAAGGAACAGCAGGAAGCCAAATCCAAATGCCTTGCATATCTTAATGCAGTTAACTAATTAACCTGGGTATTTACGTCATTTTCCTTGTAAATATGGATATTAATTAAGTAGGTACAACAGAAGTAGGGCAGGAAACAGGTGTAGATCTAAGCCTTAATTGTTTGGCTCTGTCAAAAATATGCAAAATTTTTTAAGATGGCATGGATTTAGGAGATTAATATTAGGTGGGGTCAGAGATTTCTCAGAGACCAGCTGGTCGTAAAGAAAGATGCTTTTCCTATGAATTAAGCATTTTTTTCATTTAACTCAGAATATCCCCCATCAAACCATATTATTTAATTATTTGGGTTTGACTTCGATCTTTGAATATTTTGCTTTGCTCTAGAACACCAGATTTCTTATTATTCCACCTGCTATCAAGAATTGGCTTTTAAACAATTGTACAAAAAAAGATAGGCTATTGAAAAGGTGCATCTTAAATGCAAAAGTTCTGAAAAGGACCTCTGATAATGGACACAAGCACTGCAGGCTATTAGAAGCTGAAAGCATCTGGGAAAAAGCAAGTTAACTGAGCTTCTGGAGTGAACAGATGGGATTTTTAGAGTGTAGAAATATTATTTCTCCCTCTTACTCCCTAATGAAACACAGATGCAGGACACTGTAATTTATTTTATTTTCCACATATTTTCTTCTGAGGTTCGGTTGTGTTTTTTTAGAGTTTATATTGAAGATATCCAAAGCCTTATTCAGGAAAAAAAAATAGACTTTTCTGAATGCCCCTGACATGGTTAGGAGTAAAGCTCAAGAGAAAATAATTGGTTTTGTTCAATTATTATGATTGTTTCAAAATTAAATACAATGGTTAGAGAGAGCATACAAAAGTGGACAGACATTAACTCAGTGAAAGTATTTTCTCTGGCTGCTCAACTATAATATTGTCTTCAAACAATTTCATCAACGGAAGGGGTTAGCCAGCTCATCTTCTCTAAGCCTTATTGCAAATGCTGATCTGAAACCAAGGTAAAAAAGGGATGGAACATCCTGGCCTGGAGGTAGAGATTGCTTATATTATTGCCTTTAATAATGTTTTCAGACAAACTTGAACAATTCACTACGTAGTCCAAGCTCAGACTAAAAGACCACATTAACCCCCAGACCTTACTAGCTTGTATTTGCTAAGAGTGAAAAGCGAACATTAAGGAAGTTAAAGGTTCTATAAACTAAGCTAAGACAAGGTTACATGTCATTAAAATATACATTTTTTATAAGTTTAGATTTTATTATTCTCAGCCTGCTGAGCAGTGCTGGTGGAAAGAACCTGGAAGTCCTGGAAGGACAGAGGGGTAACCATGAGACAGCCCTGTGCCCTCAAAGTGTTGATGCCTAAGAGCTGAGTAACCACACTGAATCAAAGAAATGGTTTTGCGAAATTTGATCCTTAGGAGAAACAACTTTTAAGATGTTGAAGAGTAACTGGTCACCAATAACAAGAAATAAAGTATTTAAATAGTAATTTCTAAAATAATCTTTTTAAGTGGCAAAATCTTATATGAGTGCTTTAGCATTTGTTTGTAAGCGAGGTAAATTATGATCTGTGATATTCTCCATCATCTGTCCCAAATACAACACACAATGCCTGTCTTCTGGGGTAGAATCAGGTGATCAAATGTAAATGTCTATCAGTGAGATAATCATCCTGGGCTGTTTTAGCAGTCCTTGAAGAGAAACTGGCATCTTTATCTTAGAAGTCTTTACATTCCATATCTGAAATGAACCATCACTTTCACATTCTAAAGCAGCTAATTATTTTATCTACATTGACTACAAAATGAATTTATCTGAACTTAACTGAGAGAAGTTAACTTTTTGATCCCTTCTCCAACTGCTAGCACTTAGATCTTCATCTAGTCATATGCCCAAGACATAGGTAATTCCTTACATAGAAAAAGAGTCAGAAAGGGATTTTAATGAGAATACAGAACAGACTGCACTCACAGGCATGAGACAAGGCCACATACACACACTGACCAGCCCTGCTCACACACAACCCTCTCCTTTTCTCCCCTTCTCTGTTTTCCCATATTTGCTCCTCTCCCATCCATCTGGATCCATCCATTTTCCACCTTTGGTTCATTCCTCAAGCAACCCCTGGTAAGTAATCCTGAAATGTTCCTCCCAGAACCACACAGTGCGTCTCCCCTCCATACGCAGTGACACCCTCTGCCTCCAGTCTTTTATCTTGTAACTAAACAATACATATTTGCAAGGTTGAGTGCTAGAAGGACACAATTTGTTATGAAAATTTTGCAGAGTTTTCCAAAAGAACTCTGAAATCTAAGGGCTGAATCAGAAGCTAATACAAATCAGAGCATCTCCCATCTGGCCTTAAATTATTTCAGTGTATCATTCCTTTAAGTGTGCCTTTTCTTCTGCTTTACCATGCTGTGAAACTTTCATTTCCTATTCCATTTTGCAGGCATTGAACATAGCTACACAGCAATTGTCAATATATTAACTATATGAAAGTTATTTCTCTTCAGTTCACTTGTTAAGAACTTTCTGGATGTCTTAGTTTAGAGTAAGCTAAAACAATTTAGAATTCCTTTCTCAAAATTGACCATGCCTCTCCTAAATTTAAAACAGAATTTTAATTTGGAAAATGTGTAGAAGGAAAGATAACAGTTCTTAACTATTAAAAACTACTAAANGAGCTGGCTCCTTCTCCAAACTGCTGTCGAAGAAGTGAAGAAAAAACAACTCCCAAAACAAACAAAAGAACTCTCATCCCAGCTATCAGGTTGGAATTCAGATTGTTAGCCAGGTTGTTGGCAAGGAGGGTGTCAGCTCCCAAAGTCATGTTGGTAGGAAAGAAAAAATTCTGACAAATTCTAAAACTATAACACTGGAATACTGTATGGCAGAATAGTTACATGAATATCAGGTTAGATATGCTATGTTGGCCTGGGGCATCCACAAAGTCCTCACAAATTTTTAACTATTGCCCCCCAATATATCCCAATGAAGAATACTCTTTTGTTTCAGATTCCCATGATGTTCCAAGGGAAAAAAAATTTAAAAAAACAAAAAAAGTGTGCTCTTTAAGAAAAAACAACAACATCTGCCTGGGAAACATTAAACTTTACTATTTGTTGGCAGCTTTTCTTTTCTTTCCTTTCATTTACCACCAGTTCAATACATCTCTTCTGAAGATGACATTTCTTTTTTTCCCCACCAAATGGAACAAGAGTCAAGCACCTAGACCATATATTTATTTTTCTCTTTATATTGAACTCCACTTGAAACTTTGTTGTCTGACAGTTGCATCTTGCTCATTACCAATGATTTTGTGGTATCACTTTACAGCTGACTTTGTTCTGACACATAAGATCAGAAAAGCCTGAGCCTAAATGCCTCAGTCATAAATTTTAACTGCCCTTCAATTTAAATGCTTCCTGAAGACTGTTCTCCATTTGGTCATTTGTAGATGCTGGTTTTCTCCCCCCGCTGTTATTTCATTGCCCTCTAGAAATGCTGACAAAGACTGGCTGCACGAGTTCACCCTGTGTCAGCCTTTCACACTCTTCCAAGTTGAAATGCTTCTGTTGTCATTACCAAGAAAGATTCAACATACGTAGATGCATATTCTACACACTATTATGCTTCCAGAAGCCAAATTATTTCTTTTGTCATGCTGTCAGCTCTTTCAAAGCCACTAGGAAGTGCCAGTCTTTGCAGGCAAGATCCAACACACTGTGTGTGACACAGAGGCTGTAGAAAACGCAATTACTCGGGTGTTGACCTGTAGACACTCCACAGAGCAGGGAGAAGGGACCTCTAGACCTTAGTCTTCACAATTTCTGGGGGTCTATCAGTTTATAAAACATGAGTGCTGATGAGTATGTTGTGTAAATTACCCATTTTTTCAGTTGTTAAGATGCTTACATGCTATATGTGAAACGTGACTGGAAAAAAAAAACGCCAAAAAACCAACATCCCAAGGAAACAAGATTTCGAAGTTTGTAATCATATCAATAACATCTTCTCACATGTGACTAGAATCAACAAGGAGATCAACAGGAGTCCTCAGCTTGGTAAAAAATAATTAATAGAAAGCGGGAGAAAGAAGAAAGTGAAGAGAAATGACGACTGAAGTCACAGGTCCTGTGTAGTAACACTTTATTACCTATGTGAAATATTTTTTTTACAGATTATAGAAGGCTGTGGAATGCAGAAATGGTCTTCCATCTGACTAGTAGAAGTAGGGTTGATAAGAATATTATAACTATTTGTGATGTAGGCAAGAACATCACTGAGATTCAGTGGCTATCTGATCCTATGAATAATGCAGATAAAGTAAAAAACCAAGCACTATTGCCATAGATACCTCCTGGCTGGCCCGGTTGCAGCAGACACCAAGAAAACATAGCAAATAAAACCGGGAGAATTGATCAGGAAAGCAGCAGTCACAACTATTTAGAGTTCAGTGACACAGAAGCCAATTCTGCTCACTCTACAAAACATTCAGAAGGCGGTGTATAAATGGACATTGTTTTTCTTTATCCCTATTACTTCCCAAGGAGTATCATCATACTGGGCTGGCTTGACATATCTTACTTTTATCACACCTGCTGACCAGCTGCAAATTATTGGCAATGTTTCTGTCTATTTTCTGTCTATTCCTGACCCATAACTGAAAATAGCAATAACATTTGATGGCTCTGTAACAACACATCTGGCTTCCCAAGCAGGTTTTCCTCTGACATATCTGGTGTAGATTTCTCTATCCACTCAAGTTCTTATGATGCTACAAGCTATATGAAATTAATTTCTTACAATAGGAAATGTATGGAAAAAAATGTTCTTTATATATCTGCGGGAATAGAAAATGAGTGACACATTGGGTACGTTCAGCCTCATACAAAAACAGCAAGGTTTGAAAATACTTATTTTTATGCAGCCAGTTCACATAGAAATAGTATAAAATATTGATGTCTCACAACATTCTACTTTTAATTTAAGAAAAAAGGTTTTTCTCTTTTTACTTTCTTATATTTTTTTCCATAAATGCAACAATTCCAATCATGGAGCAAAATAAATTATCCCCTTTGGATACCACAAACAAAATTTGTCTACTCACCTAAATGTTATTAGCCATTAAAATCAATAAACTAGGATCAGAGCAGTACTTTACAAGGCAGAGAGACAACTTTCTGTTGTCACCTAATGTACCATTTAAACCAAATAATTCTTACCACAGCTTATAATATTGCCTCTGAACAAATGATCCCCATGCCTGAATTTACAACCAGGCACATTAACCTTAGACCTCATCTTACCTGGAAGAACCTTATTCATTTCCTCCAGTAAGCACAGAAACCTTTCAAGGACAGTTGGGCTTATAATGCCACTTTCCATTTTAAAGTTAGCTGAATGAAACCTGTTTTTACTAGGGGGAACTAGATGCCTTTTTGACTTTTTGCAATGATTTGGTGCCATGCAAAGCTCGTGGAGAGCAACGGCTTTTCTTTAGAGAAGTGAATTAAGGCAGCTTCTCAGCTGATGTAAAGTGAGCTTGAATGCCAAGGTTTACCACTTGTGGAGCTGGTCAGGTGACCTTCATTTCTATAAAATACACTATTTAATGAAAAAAAGACTTTCTAATTTTTTATGGAGCATTTATTACCAGAAATCTGTAGCAACCGCCTGGTTTTTATATTCAGCAACACAAGTATGCGATTTCCTGAGACCTGAAGCACTGCCTTCAGGCAAGCTTCTTTAGTGTGATACAGTATACTGGCTTTATACGAAACTCACACTGGTCTAATTTCCTTATTGGTCAGTTAAAGCAACCTGGTAAGTTTGCAGGATATATTGTGATACAAATGGACATTCCAGTTAGGGATGCAGCCATGTGAGAGAGTTCTGCGATGAATGAAAAGGCATATATTTCATGTGGATTAACATGACACTCGTGCAAAGTGACAGATCAGGATCTTATATGAGCTTTCATTCATACCCTAATATTCAGATCTGAGATTAAGTGCCTAAATTAGTATCATGAATGTCTCAGGAGCCTTCTAGAGACAAAGGGAAGGGACAAGCATCTCCAGACTGATTCAATCCACTGCTCTTCACTGCTTGGTATAAGTGAGATTTCAGGTCTCAGCTGGGATCACAGGAAAAATGAAGAGTCTTCCAGGGCTGTTGTTGAAGGATGAGAAAAAACAGATGGTGATAAAGGAACACATTCCCTCACCTGAGTAGAGGCCATATTAGTGTTCTCTGGGCAGCTTGGATTATTACTCCAGAAATTTGCCATTTCACACCCCACCTGACATCTCTTTTAAATAGATGTCTAGTACTGAAAAAATCCTCTTGTTTCCTATTCCTGCATCACCTTTCTGGACTTCAGTGGCTCAATTATGTCTAGTACAGTAAATGTTATCCAAAAGGCAGAACGCAGATGTGTTCTTCATTAAACCAAGTAAAAAGCTGATTTTTTCCAAAGGCAGTTCAGTCCTGTCCAAAACCATCGCTTTTAGGTTTTCAATCACAGGGATACTTAATACTCACCTTTTTGAAGCTGCATCTACATAATATAGCATTTCCTAATTACCTTCCTAAGCTCAAGAATTAAGTGCAATGTGGATATGACCTGAGGTATGCCATCAACAGGGTTCAGGCAGTGCATCCCAGTAAAATGTAGGCAGTGGTGTTTTTTACTATACATTCACTCTTCCTAATTTAACCTGTGTTGAAGGGTATGTTGGCACCTTTCAAAAATTCAGGTAATCAGGGCTTGCTCTACGTTTCTTTGTATGCTTTGTTAATATGCAAAGAAATACTAAGATGCTCCATACAAAAGAAATAATCATCTGATTCATCCAGTGAAACAGTTCCCTATTTAGAAGACAGCTTTAAGGTCTGATGTCTTTCATCAAAGCAAATACCCTTGGAAATAAAGGAAAATTCTGCCAGATGAAGGACTAAATAAAAAACTTATGTTCTGTTCCCAGCTGTTTATAACTTGTGATTTATGCCCTGTTTTTACCAAATGATGCATTTCATGGATCCTTTGATTCAATAGTGCATGCAATGTTATCCCAGCTATTTTAAGATGTGATAAGTGTAATGTTAGGATGATGAAACTAAACAAGAAGAAAAAAAAAAAAAAAAAAACAAAACCCAAAAAACTGGCCTTCTGTCAAGAATTTGGAGAGGGAGACACTCATTTTCTGAAGCGTTTGACAGCAACTTTATTCTTTTTAAGTATCCCTGAAAGGCAATGTGCAGCCTGGCTTAAAGACTGGGAAGGGGTGAGGTAGGGGTAAAAAGCAAAAGGTTGACTTTCATCAGACTATGGTCTCCATGAGAAAAATGTCCAAAGGTCTCAAGGTGACTCAGGACATACCTGAGAATTGTCTCTTTATATATTAATCAAATCTTTGGGCTTCTTGGAGGGGTTCAGTTCAGCAGAAATAAAAATAATCTACAAAGAAATGTATCCAGTTACTTGAAAAGAGTTACTGACTATTTCGCACTTGGTTGTTTCCTTGGGGTTTTGTTGGGCGGTTGGTTTGGGCTTTTTATAAATTAAAGTTTAGGGAAGTTTAGCATTCATAGGATCTGATTTTAAAAAAGAAAAGAACCAAAATGTATTAGGATCTCATGTTCCTCTTTTGAATAGTTAAAAATGCTGGGGAAAAAAACTGCTCATTGGAATATCTTGTAATTTACTGTCTGTATATATATATAAATATTAGATAATACATGCAAATGCATATTTCCTTTGATTCTTTTTAGAACTAAAAAGATAACATCTTATGTAACATATAAGTAGATCAGAAGTAGATTGTCCTCTTTTTTTTTTTCATAGGCAGGAGGAGAGCTCCTTTTTCATCATAATTAGATACTGAAAAGTGGAACACTGCTTGATTAAAAGCATTTCTTTCTTTTTTTATGAAATTATTTCTCCCAAAGGCTACATAAAACATGATCTACTTGTACATATTTTTCTGCAGATGGTGTTTAGCTGTTTGTATATATTCCACATAATTGATCTAGCCAGGAAGAACATTCTGATCAGATGTATGTGGTAAAGGACAACTTAAGAATTAAATGTGTGTCAAGCCTGAATATCCTTATTATTTTTCTATATGACATTAGTGAAGAATGTCCTATAGTTCAGAATATTTTAAAACTTAAATCTCCTCACTACCTCCTCTGGATTATTATAAGTTGATGACAATCGAGACAGTGTACTTTCTTAATAAAAATTCAAGTGCACGCAGCAATATCTTGTCTTCCTTTTTAAAACAGGACAAAAACAGTTGATGGAAACTACATAAACTAATTCTTCAAAATAACACATTCTTTTGAGGAGTCATAGACAATTAATGACACTGATCTTTAGTCTTATTTTGATAAAGGAAATCTCTTACCTCATAGCAAATGAAATAACAGGGATTTATTTTCTGCTGTATTATTAAAGGTTTGTTCTGCGTTAGCACTTAGAAGACTCGATCGAAGACTTAGATTTGTTTTGCTAGCTATGTTGCAAAAAAAAAAGAGAATGAAAGATAGATGATATCCACAACAGCATGTGGTACAAGATCAAGCATTTTTGTGCCAGGTTTTCATGGTTTTTCTATTCCTTGTGAAAATTATTTCTCATGTAAGTGGTTCCTTTTGTTCATCAATTTATTGAAGGGAAATTGATTACTAATTGAAAGAACTGGTAAAAAATATATTGAATTAATTCCCTGTAAGTTTAGACAGACATAAATTTCATATTTTGTTCAACTTCAAGTAGAGATAAACATTATGCTACCAAAAAGTAATGACTGTAACAAACAACATACTATTTGTATTTTTTGTTTTCAAATCCTAAAATAAACTCCATCAATGAACAAACGTTAACAGTTTTTGAGGCAATATGTTGATAACATTTTTATTTCTTTCAAAATATCATTAAATACAAACCCTAAAAAAATTTGTAAAGAAAAAAAACCACCTAAAACCTGTCTAGACTGTTATAACAAGATGTTTGCCGCCAGTAATATGAAAAGGTAACATTCAGTTCAAACAGACAAGATTACTATGACTTAATGAATTGAAAGAGCCAGTGATGTGAAATATAATGCAATCAACAGCTGGTTTTTGTATTTATATCTGGCTTTTTTAGTTAACCTTGAGTAAGACAGTTCTCTTACTTTTCTCCATCTGCAAAGAAAGGATAGTGATACTGATCTAGATATTAAAATGCCTTTCAATTTACAGATAAAATATGCTGTATGAAGACTCAAGTCTGTGTGTTCCTTTTTGGGTCAATCCCAATGACAATGGAAACACAGGACCCATTTGATGTAATTCATGTTAATTTGTAAAGTTATTTGTAGAATATGCCTAAGAGCTATTAAAACGCTAAACAATAAATTGCATAATCACACACCGCCTTCCTGATTGGTGCGAATGTTATTTTAGCAGCAATGTATACAATACTCCTCTAGAGCTTTGAAAGAACCAATTGAAATTCTTCTCCAGTTACCACTGAGCGTTTTATCCAGTCTTATCTGTTACATCTTCATGAGAATATTCAAATAAAATGGCTGGCTAGAATAACAAATTTCTCTGAATACATTGACATTTCATAAATGTGACCTATGCTAAAATCAAGACATGGCCGGAGAACTGAGATGACATTAGAAATTGCCTATTCTAATTGTCTTTTTTCTATAAATAAAGAGAACAGAAGATATGTTAAAAACCTATTTCTAATTAGCACGAGTTAAAGATCAACTTTTTTGAAGCTTGCTGACATTAAACAAAAAAACGTTTTATCTTCTTCTATGGCCAATGAAAAATAAAATAATTTGCTGCTGTGTTCCAATAAGGGAGATGAAGTATTAGAAAAACCTACCAGACCCACAGGAGAATTTTGAACAAGCAATTACAAAAATGCACTAAACTGCTAGTAGTTCTGGAAAGAGAGCACCCAGAGTAGCAGATGACTAATCAGCTACACTTCTCCTGGAAAACCATTCCAATGGCTCTCAAAACCATGGCCAATAAACATGAAAACAGAAGGATGATACCGAGCAAACCCTAGGAGCTTAATTAAACTCAGTCATAAGAACAGGAAAAAACTGCTCTTTTCACACAAAAAAACTTGTGCCAGGTTTTGAAAGTGGATGATTAGAAATTCTGAGATGCTAATATTACTATTACAAGCAGCTAATCAGTTACTGCCATCTACAGAGCTAATCACACAGCTCCACAATGATGAGAAAGTTTTATGTATTTAGTGGCGCAGGAGTACCCTGCAGGACAGATCTTCTCGCTCTAATACCGGAGGGAATCTTACCATTGAGTTTAACAAATGCAGGAGCAATTTGCCAAATTTATGACCCACTGGTTTGGACCTGCACAGGAGAGTTAACCTGCCATATTATTATTACTCCTGTGCCAGGCACCACTGAAGAAAGACAAAAAATCCTTGTCACATTTATATAAATACACATATTCGTTTGATAAAGGACTAGCTGAAGTTGAAAGATCTGTTTCTTTCTACCCCACAGTTCTTCTTCAGTCTTACCTCTCTTTTTAAAACAGAAAATACTCTACAAATCACATTTGCAAACAACATCTTCCAAGAATATCCACACATTCACAGCGAAGTTTGCTTGAATTTTCAGAGAGCCTGAAACAACAAGTCTGTTGATTAGGTGTTTGTGTCAGTAGTAGTGACAATAACATCAATGTAATTATTACAGCTTACTGCAGCACACAAGAATGGACTAAGATCTAAAATTACATTTTCAGTGTTTCAAGCAAAAGGGTTTGGGGAGGGGAAAAAAAGAATTCTTTCTCACAGGTGGTATGAATTCCATAACAATGCTGCCTAAAATGAGGAAAAAACTTTTGAGGCAGTTTAATTGAGGTAGAGAGGAGTTCTTTACCGAAAAACTTTTGAAGTTCCAAAAGTACATAGATCCGCACGTAGCATAGGGGTGATTCCTATTTTTATAACACTACTTAATTATGATAACTAAAGGTTAAATCCAACCCAAGGACCGTCTATCTTCGTACCACCTTGGTGCCAATCTCAGAATCTCCCTCGGGTCTGTCCCTTGGCACATCTTCCTAGAATTGAGTTGGGGATCTCATGACCCCTTACTTCTTCACTATCATCATCTTCACATCACATTCCCTGCTTGGAGCTTCTCCAAGATTCATGGGCCATCTGTCTTGTTTTGACTACAATATGTATTGTTATTCTAGTCCTGGTACATGAATCCTAAATAAAATGTTCTAGTCGCTATCTCACCCTTAATTCAGGCATTCAGGAATGCAGTACAGAGGTGGAGACTGCTGGTTGCTACTTCAAATACGAGAAGATATACAGCTATATAAAATTTACAAATATACAAAAATATATACATATATACAAAGTCTTAAGGCATCAATAATAGTGAAGGATCAAGACAGAGACAGCATAGTCATTTTCATTTTTTTGAGGAAGTATATTCCAGGTTTTGTTTAAGTGATTCCAATAAATATTAAATGCCTACAATATATTTCCCCAGATACCTGTAGTATATTGAAATACATGGCACAGAAATGTAACAATATCTGAGGAGAAGCTGCCAGGTTACAGCTATAACCTGCAATGACCCTTTTTCCTCTGAAATGGATGTGAAGGATTTCTTTTCTGTCAGCTACAATCTCTGACTGCAGCAACATTAGTAAATATGCCACAAAACTTACAAAGCAGATACTTTGTTAGGATACTGGATCTGGTATTTCTGGAAAGTACTTTGTGAATTTAAGCTACAGAGCAAAGCATTCTTGTATTTCTCCCTCTAACTGAGACAATGTACTTCTGACCAACACAAGGGCAGAAGCAGTTGCCGGTTGTGTCAGGGCGTACTGGGCTTCTCATTGCACCTGACAACACACTTCACTGAACTGAGCTGTGGAAAAGGCAGGGGACGAAAGGCTTCATTTCCCTTAATGTCCAGTTGTAACTCTGTTTCATAGAACCATAGAATAGCTTGGATTGGAAATGACCTTAAAGATCATCTTCATCCTACCCTCCTGCCTCAGGCAAGGACACTTTCCACTTGAGTAAGCTGCTCAGAGCCCCATCCAGCCTGGCTTTGAACACTTCCATGGATAACCACTTCCAGAGATATTTGCATAACCAAACCCAACAGCAATAATATTTCTTCCCAAGCGTACGCAACTGTTTGCACGCTAAAGAAAAACAGCATGAAATATATGTATACCAGCACCGCCTAGTGATGTCTGCCAAATTTTTGGTTCCTTTTTATTCAGAATTCAGAAGAAAGGTCCCCAGCTGTATGAACACCTGCATCAGCATGCCCATAAACATCACTCTGTGATCTCTGAGATGTCTTTGAATTTTGTGTCTCAATCTTATTTTTGTACACTACAGAATCACATGTTTTCAATTAAGATCATTCCTCAAAATACAGACAAAAATACCTGAACTTACTGAATGATATGTAATTGATGAGTACAACTTGAAGTGGTGTAGCATTGTACTGTCGCAGTATTTTAAAGGCACTGGATGTGTATCTCAGAGGACTTTGCCTGGAAGCCAGTTTTTGAAACATTTATTTACAAGTTAATGATTAGTAAAAGCCTGATGATGACATTGAAAGATGTCTCAAGTTTATGAAGACCTTGAACATTCACACTTACCAGGAATAAAATTTTGGACTATAATTTTGATTCATCTAAACTTGTTACAAGAGCAGTTGTGTCATCATCTGTTTTTTTCCAACAGTGATATTTCATGAAAAGAATAGAGGGAAGGACACAAATATATGAGGTATATAACAGCATTTTCTCATAATAAAGAAAAGCACCGTATTCCACATTTCAGAAGGTTCAACAGGCAAGATGCCAACAGAAGAAGTAACATATATAGGTCAGAGTTGATATATCAAAGCAAATACTGCAGGCAGAATTCTTCTGAGTACTCAGGAATTCTGGCCTGGTAGAGACAACCATTTAAATTAAAGCAGTTTTCTGCAGGTATGAAAAATTGTTGTAAGTGGAAGAACACTGCCACAGCAGAAGAAACGGAAGGAATTTCATGACCACATAGTGAAGAAGCAGCCAAGAACATGGTGCCAAATTCTAATTCACTTTAGGCTGCAAGAGTAAAGAAACCAAAGACATGTTGCTTATGTTGGAACAAAGGTAAGCAAGCTCACACATAAACTCAGGGTACATCACACTAGTGTGTACAGGTGATGACATATTCCTTTATTACATGACCATAGAAAGAGGACATGGGGGCTGGAGTTATTCACTTCTTTTGGAGACAGCTCTGACATTTACTCTACACTTGTTGTTTTCACAGAAGATACTTCTATCCTCCAATGCACTCCTTGTATGGGAATTTTTACTCCAATTTTCTGCTACATTTGAACATGTTTATGCATACAGACATGATCTACTTTCTAGATTACAGCTCCTGCTACACATACATTAAAATTACCATTTTTCAACTCTGCTCCTTAAAAGTCTAACAAATATGTCATAACCTCAGCTCATAATGTCATAATATCCACTGAAATCCTGAAGAGTAGGAAGGCTCTTTAATTCATAGCTATTCACCCTCTTTTTGTGCCCCCATCTTAGCCTCAGACTGCCTAGAGTTCCTGTGATATACAAATGTTTCACTGAAATCCACTGGCTGGTTTTTTTGGTTTTGTTTTTTTTTTTGGTGTGTGATTAGGCACATAAGATCTTAGCATATCTCAGTTTTACATCACAAGCATCTTTTCAGATGCTGCAAGATATCCAACATAATTTTTACTGAAGAAAATACTGACAGCAACTGACAGCAGCCACCTCCTCCTGTCTAGAAACATCCAATGATAATTTCTTCTTTTTATCCCATGCTCAGAGTTCTACTTAACAGAGATCCACTTGGGTTCAGTTGCATAAACCATGGGTACTGATGCTACAGATAGAGACACATCAAATAAAGTATGTGGCATACATGGAATGTCAAATGTGAGTTATTGCTATTTATTGCTTTAAGGGTATCTAAAATGTGAGATGAGGGTAGTGACCCCAGAAAACAGTATGCTTTTTGGCTCTTCTCTTAAAGAAAAACACGAGGAGGCAAAAATAACACAAGGAGACAGCATCATCAGGATATTTTTGCACATTCCAGACTGAAATCACCAGTACACCTGCAGTAACTCGGTAACCATGCTACCCACAAGCGTTCTCTTCAGTGAAAGTTATTTGCTATCACAGCCTTTTCTTTGGTCTAGAGCAATCCATTGGTCGGTTAAAGATGTAAAAATCTCTGTTTACCATCAAGGTATTTAAGCCTTCACAATTTAAACATCAAAGTTAGCTGGCTGAACTCTGTAGCTACCTCTGTAACCAATGGTGAGAGATACATTCCTCTGGAAGATGATTCAGAGCATGTAAATTAACTAGCTGTGATATCGACCTAAATGTCGGTGGAGGGAATGAGTTCTATTTCTCTATTAAACAGCTAGAAAATAGTGAATCCATCTGAAGGAAGTCTTGCTATCAAAATAAAATGGCTATAAGGCAAGAACTTGAGAACAAACTTTGAAGGATAAGGCCAGTGCTACAGAAAGTCAAAAATTCCACCTTTTCTTTACATGTATGTTCATATAAATTGTTATATATCCATGACTCCCCCAGCTGCCCTGAGGGATCATGAACGAGACAGTGAGCAGGAAAAGGAAGCAAATACAGGAGTTATGCTAACTTTTTCTCTCCTATGTAATGACCATTATTATTATTACAGTTGTTGATGATATTATTTGAATGGAAAGAAGTGAATGATGCCTTTGCATCTCTGTCAACATGACATTTCTACCCAGATACCTGTAAAACCTGGGAGGCAAAGGGTTTTCTAAGAGGGAGGTATCACTACATGCCAAATTACTTGCTTTGCATCTACCCCCATCTGAAGACATGAGAGTGGGACCAGTGGACAAAGGCAGGCTAGATGGGGCAGTGACTAACCTGCTTTTGTGGGAGGTGTCCCTGCCCATGGCACCAGGGGATTGGAACTAGAGGATCTTTAAGGTCCCTCCAACCTGAACCATTCTATGATTCTATGACATGTGGTCAGATCCTGAAGAGCTGTTCACCTTTTTCTCTGAGTCTCTTGCCTGCATGAGGGAGAAGATGGTCAGAAAAGAATAGCACTTTATCTATATACCTATGTACAGTATTTTTCAACAGCAAAGAAGAGAGCCTTTGGAAAGTTTAACTTTTTTACTCATTTTTTTCTGTGAAAGTTACTTGAAACCAGATGTGGTCATAAAGATAAAAGAAGCTCCATTAAGTACCAGCAGAGATGCTATTAGTATGCTAATGTCCAAATGTTTTCTTAAAGCAGAGATAAAAGATATAAAAAGTGTCAGGAGAATCGATAGATCCTTTTTTTCAGTGTAGCATCCAACACAGAAATGACCAATAGGATAAAGCAATTCAGTAAAGGAAAAAGTTTAAGAAGTCATTTTAGAAGTCTTGGCAACACTGACTTGGGTATTTAAAAAAGTTCCTATTAAAAGTTTCTTTAATAGTCTTTTATATACTGGTGTCCCCAAGTGAAGAAGAGATGTTAGCCAGATAATGGTTTTTCACAGTACAACTATGTTCAAAAATTACACCCAATAAAGCAGTTTAAAAAAAAAATAAAGTGCCACAATACTTCAGGTATGCTCAATTGGTAGAAACCAAATCTGGTCACAAACATCATAAATCAGCTACTTAAATTCTGAATAACATTTACAGATAGACTTTTTAAAAAAGAAGTTCCTTATGCCACATATGCATTTATTTGAATTCAGATATATGTCAGAAAGGTGCTATTGCCTCCTGAAATAATACTTTACCTTTTTTCCTTTGGTTTTAATGGGTTTTATTCAGGTCTGAGCTTGAGAAAATTCTTATTACCACACAAAGGAGCCTCCTATCAGTGAGGTGATAACTGTATCAAGATGAAAATACCCAGAGGAGGTGTAGGTTAAAAACCATAGCATTTTTACATTGTTTGAAAAACAAAAATGTGAGACTTTTTGTTTCTTGAGTAAGGAAGAAACTCTTTGTAACCAAGTGGGTTTTGCCACGTAGCTGCCTGGCTTTGGTTCTGACTCTCCACATACAAAATCTATTATTCCAGTTTGCGAAAATCCCTAAACAGGCACAGTGATTCTGTTGATCTCTCAAGATCCTTCCAGATATATTTTGTTAAATATTGTGCCTGCCTGCAGTAACACACAGGCGTAACACACATTGATGGTTCCTTCTGTGTCCTGTCCATAAAGGTTAGGTTTCCTTCAATCCCAAATATTACATTCTAGCCCATCAAGTTTTGGGGTCTTTTTGTGTTGCAATTATTGTTCCAGTGTGAGACATGGACTGAATTATACCAACCTAAAGACCTGTTAGCTCTGACTGAAACAGATAAATGCATGCAAGAAACAAATTCTATGGCAGCTCTATGAAATACTGAAACAACCACTAAAGCATAGTGGCAACTGGAGCAGTTCCTGCTTGTTGGAAAATGTAGGAACCACGAATTTTGATGCCAGAATTACTCTGGTAAACCAATCAGAAACAGAAGTCATTCCTGGGTGCTAGTATTCAGTCTTTTGGATCATAAACTTAGGATGATCTCTGCATGGTTTTGATCATGGCTCATCAGTAAAAAAATGTTGCTCTGTTAATAAGAGTAGTGGTACTTTATTTGAGCCTATATTCTCAGCGAGCCAGTATCTTGTCTAGGAAGACTAACAAAACTCTTCTTGGGAACCAAATTTCACTTATGCTCCAATATATAGTTATTTATTTAGCAGTTATGATTCTAAACATTCCTGTGGATCATATAAATGTCTTACCTCTTAAAAGTCTTAAATGGATCTAAAAATGGACATCGTTCTTTCTCCAGAAAAGCAATTGATTTTCCTCATTATTTACAAGAATGCAGCAAAATTTCAAAACATTACAAACTTCTGAGAAATGGAACTTGTCTTCTTTTATAAAATGTTCTTTCTGTCTTATCCTCATATATTCTTCCCAAAAAGATTTTTTGTTTTTTTTTTTTTTTAATCTACAGCCTGTCATTAGTTATTAGCATCCTGGAAAACCATTTTTTGCAAGTCTTTATTCTATAGGAATCTGGATAAAAGTATATTAGGTACTATAAAAACACAAAATTATGCACAGTCTTTGTCTCAGAGTACCTGCGAGGGTCAGTCTGCCAAATGTAGATGCTGGGTCCTCATAGATGGCTTGAGTTAGCTGTATTACCAACATTATTGTGTGCAGACAGGATAGTCGTGGTGTGAATCGATCACTAATATCCACAGCTCAAAGCAAGCTAACGTATATTCTAGTCTAAGGTTTGTAACTACTTATAATGTATAGTTAGCAAGTCTGGTTGCAATAGTTATCAATAATTTATGAATCCTTCATAATTCTCATATAAGGGAAATCATGAATAAAAAGTTACCTGTTGCTCTAGTGAAGAATATCAAGAGGCCCTGCAGAGAGATCAGTTTAATAGTGTGTTGTTAAATAAGCATGTAGGGACAGTTTCTCTATCAGAAGTTAGTCGCATACCTACTAAAAATCACATATTTTCTTAATATCTGTTTCTCAGAGAGAGAACTAAGAGGCAGAGACATGGAGACTGTCTCTTCTGTGCAATCATTTGGATATTCCTGTCTCTAAAA
Source organism: Grallaria varia (assembly GCA_013396735.1). Classification (NCBI taxonomy): domain Eukaryota; kingdom Metazoa; phylum Chordata; class Aves; order Passeriformes; family Formicariidae; genus Grallaria; species Grallaria varia. The sequence goes on from VWZG01007258.1 coordinate 18,108, forward strand.
ACCGGACCTTCCTAAGGCAAACCATCAGGTCTTTCCAAAGAGCCATTTAAATCTCCTGGATATTTGCTGGGAGCAAGCCTTTCTTAAAGAGGAAGGATTTCTATTCCTAATACCGGACATCATATCCAACTTCAATTAAATGCAAAGTGCACAAATAATCAATGCAGAGCAAAATCCAGGTCTTTCCCCATTTTCTGTTTCACCTCATTAGATCTTTGGCTTACGACCATTCCATTCCTTGCTCAACACCTTCCCAGCTTCCTCTGGAAGCATCTAGAGCTTGCTTTCACCTGTCTCTTCCATTGCAACCCTGCTAGTCAAGCGACGAGGGCATGCACAGGAAGAAATGCAGCTTTAATGCCACTCTGCCTCATGAGGCACTTGAGCTCATGTCTCTCTTAGGTAGGAGCTGCAACCCTGAGATACCAGCAGTGATGAGCTGGGCAGCAGACTACCAGATTTACATACAAATGGCTGTTGAATTCAGAACAGGGAGAATCTGCTGCTTCTCATCCTGACCATCTTGACAGGTTCACTCTAACAGGTATATATTATGCAAATCAAGGTCAGCAGTAACATGCTTTCCCTCACTGTGCACTTCTGAATTAAAATAGCCATGACTGATGTGTTTTGTGTTGAACTCAATGCTTCTCTAGTGGATTAGACATGATCTGAGCATACACTTGATGAATTGGGACTGCTTGGGGACCTCCCCTCTATGACTGTAAAATTTAGCATTCGTGGTGCTCTTACCACCAACACTCTTGAGCATGCCTTAGGCACGGAATTACCACCAAATGAGGTGGTCCTTTGTGGAACCGCTGCTTGCTGTTAGGTGCTGGTCCTATTATGCTGAATCAGAAGTGTCTTTTTCGGTATTCTTAAGTTTTCTTCCTTTCCTAATGTACCACCCCAAGATACACTTAAATGACTTACTGACAGCTGCAATGGTGTCAGTCCATGCCACTACATCCACAGCTCTGACCCTCAGCCCTGAAGGACCGTCACCTTCTTTATGTGCAGTATCCCATCATGTTACATCACTGCCAAAATATCACACACCACCAAATAGATAAAAGGTTATGGGAGCATTTGAATGCATTCACCTATGACATAACTTTTGATAAAACAAATCAGTCATTAGGTTCTTTCTAATAAAACTGTATTGTAAGTTTGATACCATAAAGTTCTTAATTTATATTCAGGAGAGAGTGATATGCGTACACAGTTTAAAAAAAAAAGTGAGGAAAAACTTTTGTTCAGAGTAGTTGAGTAAAGAAACAGATAAACTTTAAATTGCCTGAATTCCAGGTAAAAAGGAGACTGTATTTACCTTTATTTACCTTCGACTGTATCTCTGTGGCAGAACTGCACCTCTCATAAGTTAGCTCAACCAATCTGAAATCAGTGAAGTTAAGCAGATGTATTCAAGGTGAGGTTTCTATCTTTTAAATCCTTCATTCCAAGCACTAACTCCACAGAGGTGTTTAGAAGTCCCGCACACTACTGGCAGTTGATTTGTCTTGGTATTTTGCAGCAAAAGGGTAGAGATAGGCAAAAGCAACTTTTAGATCACTGAATTCAATGTTGTATTTACTCTGTTCTTCCCTGCTCTTAAATTTTAGAAGAAATTTTCATTTGCCAGACTGATCAGCACAAAATTCTCCAAATGGCTGTATCTCAAAACCAAAAAAGAGAAAATTTAGAAATTTGTGAACACTTAGTTAAGGTAGAGTTGCTGCTGGACTACCTATTAAAATATAGACAAATTACTTTGTATTAGGTTATTGTTCTGTTTAATTCCAAATTAAATATGGAGACATATTTTAGGTGGTTTCATTATGATTTAGATAAAAGAAATTAAAAATAAACACATTACTTACAATGTCCAGATGAAATAGTACGATCTTTCTATAAAACACTAGTTTTCAGCTGGAGCTTACAGTTGCACTTAAAGATTTTTCTGTACTGCTAAAGGTAGGCAAAAACATGAATAAAATTGTGCTTAGAATGAAGTAGTGGGATTACCTCTTTCCATCTGCATTGCACAAAAGTCAGACTCATTTTATACTAACAAAACCTTCTGGAACTTCCTGGCGTCAACACTTGTCCATTGATGAGTCTTGGTGGCCATGCTGCTCATCACAGAAAAAGTACTTGCACCCTTCACTGCAACAAATGGCACTGAAAGCAAACAAGTGCAAGGAAAGTATAAATAGTGCAGTGTCCTTTCTTTGTTTAGTAGCAGCAAAAAGAGAAGGCTTGAACTAATGCACTGTGGATCATGAAATTAAAAATCCATTAACTCCTCAGAAAACCAACAATTACAACAAAATTAAAAAACAAACAAACAAACAAACAAAAAACCAAAACAAAACCAAGAACCAAATACCCAAGCGTCATAAAATTTGCTTGGTTTAAAAAATTCCCAAACAACAGTATGCTGGAGCTATGTTATTAAATATGGTTTGTATACATGTAGGTTTCAGTTGAAACTATCCATATTTCAGTACCAAAGATAATAGGCACTGATATCACAATCAATGGTTCAGTTTACCAATAAGTAGGGAGCAGTCTGCCTGCAAGAATTTTTTTTAAAAATCTAGTGATACTAAAGAGAAAGCAGTAGGCTTCCAACAGTACTTAAAGCCATTAAAAATAGGCACAGGAAGATAGAGTACATTGAGGGATCCTTCAAAATTTAGATTTGTTTTATGTCACACTAGTTTTGTTTATACTAATTTAAAAGTTTCTTCCTTCATTAAAGTTCCACTTTGGCAGAACATTTCAGCTTTCCTGTATTGAAACCACTTAAGGTTCTGCTTAAGTTTAGACATATGCCTAAGTTGTGTTAAAATCAAGGAAGATGTAGATGTGAGAATAACTCTTCTTATACTGATACAGACTTAATGGACCACTAGATATATCTAAAGTGGATTAAGTCAATAGAAAGACCTCTGTTGATTAAAATGTTTTGTAGGTCAGGGTCTATCTTCCCTTGCTTTGTCAAGGCACTGCAGTACTTCTTAATTTAGCCAAATGCATTTTACATCCTCCCTTGTTGAGTGGGTATTTTAATCCTAAGTAGCTAACCGTGTGCTCTTTTCTCCATGGAAGTACCACAAGTCTCCAGGTACCACAGCACAGGACTGAAAATGTTAAGTTCTCATTAAAACAAACAAACAAATAAACAAATAAAATAGCACTTTGGGCTGAAGTTCCTTTCCAGCAGTCTCCAGAAACTATTGCTTCCAGTACTGACTGAAGTGTTTTCAACCTGAATATTTTATTCCATCACTCTAATTAGACCAATATGACTAATATTATTAAAATGGTGTAGAAGCAATTAAATTTATAAAAAATATCTTTACTGAACATTTACCTATCTACTTACCTACGCACTAATCGATGATGTGTCTTTGTGGTGAGAGGTGTTTTTATAAAGGTTGAAAACATTAAAAAGTAGTTTGTATTTTAAAAATAAAATAAAATTGAGAAAAAATTCTATTTACTAATTATATTATATTTTCATTCAGTAATAGCTTTCTTCCCATTTCCACATGAAAAACTGAAGCCAACAGTAATTCCACAATAAAAGGAAAGGTCTGAACTAAAGGGTCTTAGAATTGCTGGATCATTTTCCCCGCTGAATGGGTTTTGGGTGAAGTTCTTAATGCTGAATGTGCAATCGAATTCTGCACTGCAGAGGAGAGATTTGCATTTGCAGACAGACTGAAAAAGAGTGTTTTGGCATGAGTTTCTAATTAGTCTTCCTTGGGGCAAATTTGTTCTCACTTGCACTGGTCATCAATTTTGCCAATCTCAATTTATGTTGAGGAAAGTGAATAAGTAAATCTGCTTTCCTAATTCTGTCCTCATTTTCATACTTTATTGTCAAATAACCTGCAACAATCTAGATGTTATTGAGCTTCCCCTGCCTGTGATTTCCTGAGTTTTATTAGTAACATTTTTTTGGATGAGTAGATTTGATTTCTTTCAGCACAAGCCTATCCTTCTCAAATTCTGAGAGGGAAGGAAATCTATACTGCAGAAGGCATCAGCTGGTCCTCTGTGATGCTGAGTTCCCGGGATGAATTGAGAACATGTTTCCATTTTAGCCTTATGGCTTTTAATCTCCTTGGGGTTCAGAAAATATAGCAGATATCCACTAGACCCCTGCAACACTGAACCTTGCAGCATGATGTATGAACAATTTTCCTTTTAGGCTTGTAGACTTAAGACTCCCAGGAACTGGAAAATATGGCATGTTTAGTGGTATAACTGCAACTCCAACTCCCTGTGTTATTTCTGGTTTGTTTGTATGTTTGTTTTAGAGAAACTTTTCATTTCTGGTCTTCTTGCAGTCAAGATATCAAAAAAAAAATCAAATACACAAACCTCCAGTAAATGCTTGCATACTCATGATTCCCACAATGATGGAATCAGAGTTTTTCTTCTAATTCCATTGTCTGGAGATTTGTAGGGCATCAGAAGAGAAAAGCAAAACACATTCTTTGACAAATAATGTACTAAGTAGTTCTTGACGCCCATTTGCAAACCAGAGAAAGTCAAGAAAATGTCACAAGTGACAAACTTTATGTGGCTGCAAGTGGAAAACTAAATGGAAGTCGGAGTTAAACACTTAGAAGGGTTAAAGAATCAGCTGAGTTAACAAGGGTGGTTCTTGGTCTTCTATTTAGATGCAATCTGATGTACTCTTGATAGGGAACAGCATTATGCTGCTGATGGCAACGAGCAAAATATTCAGAGCTTGAGTTCAGTTCAAGCAGAAAACCAAGAATATGGCTGGGCCTGTCTACAAATCACAGAATCACAGAGTNTCAGCTTTCCTGTATTGAAACCACTTAAGGTTCTGCTTAAGTTTAGACATATGCCTAAGTTGTGTTAAAATCAAGGAAGATATAGACGTGAGAATAACTCTTCTTATACTGATACAGACTTAATGGACCACTAGATATATCTAAAGTGGATTAAGTCAATAGAAAGACCTCTGTTGATTAAAATGTTTTGTAGGTCAGGGTCTATCTTCCCTTGCTTTGTCAAGGCACTGCAGTACTTCTTAATTTAGCCAAATGCATTTTACATCCTCCCTTGTTGAGTGGGTATTTTAATCCTAAGTAGCTAACCGTGTGCTCTTTTCTCACAAATAAAACCACAAGTCTCCAGGTACCACAGCACAGGACTGAAAATGTTAAGTTCTCATTAAAACAAACAAACAAATAAACAAATAAAATAGCACTTTGGGCTGAAGTTCCTTTCCAGCAGTCTCCAGAAACTATTGCTTCCAGTACTGACTGAAGTGTTTTCAACCTGAATATTTTATTCCATCACTCTAATTAGACCAATATGACTAATATTATTAAAATGGTGTAGAAGCAATTAAATTTATAAAAAATATCTTTACTGAACATTTACCTATCTACTTACCTACACACTAATCGATGATGTGTCTTTGTGGTGAGAGGTGTTTTTATAAAGGTTGAAAACATTAAAAAGTAGTTTGTATTTTAAAAATAAAATAAAATTGAGAAAAAATTCTATTTAC
>VWZG01007258.1:23798-49890 GCA_013396735.1 Grallaria varia
AAAAGGAAAGGTCTGAACTAAAGGGTCTTAGAATTGCTGGATCATTTTCCCCGCTGAATGGGTTTTGGGTGAAGTTCTTAATGCTGAATGTGCAATCGAATTCTGCACTGCAGAGGAGAGATTTGCATTTGCAGACAGACTGAAAAAGAGTGTTTTGGCATGAGTTTCTAATTAGTCTTCCTTGGGGCAAATTTGTTCTCACTTGCACTGGTCATCAATTTTGCCAATCTCAATTTATGTTGAGGAAAGTGAATAAGTAAATCTGCTTTCCTAATTCTGTCCTCATTTTCATACTTTATTGTCAAATAACCTGCAACAATCTAGATGTTATTGAGCTTCCCCTGCCTGTGATTTCCTGAGTTTTATTAGTAACATTTTTTTGGATGAGTAGATTTGATTTCTTTCAGCACAAGCCTATCCTTCTCAAATTCTGAGAGGGAAGGAAATCTATACTGCAGAAGGCATCAGCTGGTCCTCTGTGATGCTGAGTTCCCGGGATGAATTGAGAACATGTTTCCATTTTAGCCTTATGGCTTTTAATCTCCTTGGGGTTCAGAAAATATAGCAGATATCCACTAGACCCCTGCAACACTGAACCTTGCAGCATGATGTATGAACAATTTTCCTTTTAGGCTTGTAGACTTAAGACTCCCAGGAACTGGAAAATATGGCATGTTTAGTGGTATAACTGCAACTCCAACTCCCTGTGTTATTTCTGGTTTGTTTGTATGTTTGTTTTAGAGAAACTTTTCATTTCTGGTCTTCTTGCAGTCAAGATATCAAAAAAAAAATCAAATACACAAACCTCCAGTAAATGCTTGCATACTCATGATTCCCACAATGATGGAATCAGAGTTTTTCTTCTAATTCCATTGTCTGGAGATTTGTAGGGCATCAGAAGAGAAAAGCAAAACACATTCTTTGACAAATAATGTACTAAGTAGTTCTTGACGCCCATTTGCAAACCAGAGAAAGTCAAGAAAATGTCACAAGTGACAAACTTTATGTGGCTGCAAGTGGAAAACTAAATGGAAGTCGGAGTTAAACACTTAGAAGGGTTAAAGAATCAGCTGAGTTAACAAGGGTGGTTCTTGGTCTTCTATTTAGATGCAATCTGATGTACTCTTGATAGGGAACAGCATTATGCTGCTGATGGCAACGAGCAAAATATTCAGAGCTTGAGTTCAGTTCAAGCAGAAAACCAAGAATATGGCTGGGCCTGTCTACAAATCACAGAATCACAGAGTGGTTAAGGTTGGAAGGGACCACAGTGGGGTCATCTAGTCCAGCTTCCCTGATCCAGCAAGGTTGTCCTAGAACACACTGCACAGGATTATGTCCTGATGGTTCTGGACAACTGCATCCATAACTCACTGAAACTAAATATTTGCATACAACTGAGGAGGAACGCCCAGACTAGAAAGGAAAATGTCCCTTCGGCCATCTTCTCACTTGTCTGAATGAATCCAATTCCCTTAGCCTTCCATCACACACCATGTGCTCTTGTACCTAAACATCTTTGTTGATACTCCTCTGGATTCTCTCCAGTATGTCAGTGACTTTCTCACGTTGCTGAGTCAAAACCCAGACATAACAGTTCCCATGTGTTTGTAAAGGAACCAAAGAGAGGAAATAACCATTTCCCTCAATTTACTGGCTGTGATACTACTAAAGCAGTATGTGGTTGGCCCTCATTGCTGCAGGGGCATACTGCCAACTCACGTTCAACTTGTTCAGCATGAGGATCTCCAGCTCAGGCTCTGCAAAGCTGCTTTCCAGTCAGCCAGCCCCCAGATTGTGGTTTTGCATGGCCTTATTCTGCACCAGATGTGGAACTTTGCTTATTTTTTGCCCAAAATTGATGGACTTTGTGGCAGCCCATTTCTCCAGCATGTTGAGAACCCTCTAAAAAGAGCCCTGCTTTCCACCCAGCAAGCTGATCATTACTTACCCCTGGTTTGAATTCGGTTTTGACACCCTCGGCTCAAAACTTCGAGTCATTACTTACAGGAGAATACATCAAAGCAGTATTGATCCCAGGGAAATGTCATTCATAACTGACTACCAGTGGGATTTCACTGAACTTGGCAGTACAGCCATTTGGCTACACACTTTGTAGTCAACACATTTAATATATTGACTAAAATATAGACTTCCGAATGCAGTAACAGTATGGCAAATCTGAGGAAAGTCTTGCTATGACCAAGATAAATGACATCCACTGGTCTCCTATCACCTTCAAGGCCAGTTGTCTCACTGTAGAAGGCACAACTTGCTTTTGGTCACTCCATGCTGACTGTTCACAGTCACTTTACTGTTCTTCAAATGTCTGGATGCAGCTTTCGTGACGTTTTGCTCCACAACCTTCCCACGGACTAAACTGAGACTTACAGTTTCCCAGATCCTCCCTTTTTTTTCTTTTCTGCAATAACACCGTTCAGCTCCCTCAGCACTCTTGGATGCACCTCATGTGGTTCAATAATCTGGTCAATTTGAATTCTTTAATGAGATACAGAGCTAATACCAGATTGACATTTTCCAAGTAGACCCACATTTATAAATATACCATATGACCTCAGCCTTCACCGCATGGCTATTTCTAAGCTGTATCTCCTCCATCCTGTTAACAGGTTTCAATTTCTGTTCTTCTAGCTCTTTGCATTTCTACAAAACTGCTGTTACTTGACCTCCTTTGAAGAGGTAGGATTAATTTCCAGGCTTCAGAAATGTGCAACTCATCTGAAAATTTGACTGGAAAATTCTGTATTCCTTCTTCTACATTAAAGAGAAGCTGTACATTACAAATCAGATAAACCACAGCTAAACCTCTTTCTCCTCCCAAGTCATATGGCTATGTCCTTTCTTGTCCTCTGAGGCCCACAAACATCATCTCATCTAAAGTTCACTAAGTCATTAAACTCCACAATTAGTGGGGCTCTGATCCTTTCCTTTTTTTTTTTTTTTCCCAACTGTTAATGTCACACCACAAGTACACTCACATTAGAGCTGTTTATTCAGTGAACTGAAAAATCAATGTGTTCACATCTAATTGACAAACTTAATTTGAGCAATTGTATATATCTAGTAAGGCCATTTTTCATACAGTGCTTTCCACACGTGTCTCTCACATTACTCATAGAAGAAATTGCTATCATTATCTTTAGCTTCCAGATAGCTAATCTGAACCACAGATTCTTACTGAAGCAGACCTGCAGGCCAAAAGAACAGTGAGAATGGTAGTACTGTTTGACTAAATACTCAACCAATGCTGTTTCCCTTGACTGTCTTAAAATAACCCTCCTTAAAGCTCTCCAAGGCACATAAAATATTTTAGCTTTGAATTTTCAACCTGGACACCATGAAACAAGTGGACTTCTGCCCCTCCATATCAATTACCAAAACTGCTATTTGAAAGTTATTTGGGGCAGAGACATTCTCTTCCTACTGTTTCTGAAACATCTAAATTAACACTTGGCATTGTACAATAATCTACATGTGATAAAAATGAAACATCCACTTTCTTGAAAGGATTTCTTCCATTTCAAAGAAATATATTATGCTGAATATTCTGATTCAGCGCCAACCAGAATCAGAAAAAATAAACATGGAACAAAGCATCCACCAACAAATATGTTGTTCTTATTTTAACTACATTAAACAAAAAATCAATTATTTATGTGATTGAAGGGATATTTCCTTTTCTGCCAGTATGTGGAACATGCAAAACAAATTAACTTTAATTTACCGTACATTGCACACTAGACTGCTTTATGATTTACACTGAGCTTACTCTGCGCTCAGCTGCCAGCTATTGAGGTAGCTGACAACACCACAGAAAAAGCTCCTTGACTCTTACCATGAGCAGGGACTCCATGAAATCCACATCTTTCCCATGAGGAGCTGGTCACATACCAGCAGCTGTGACACACAGGTGATCAATATAAAAGTTATACAGAACATTATCTGTATATAATTTTAGAACCAGATAGGAGCAATGGAGAGCTCAGAGATAACCAATGAACCATTACTAAGACCTGACCAAGGAAAGAGAAAGAGCTAAGAGCTAGAGACCACACAGTGTGGGAGATCTTGTGTCCTGCTGGCAAAGCCCAGGAGCAAAAATTGATTGAAATCGCCCACTAGAAAAATGCACTGAAAATGGAAGTTTCATATTACCTTATTAGTACTGTTGCAGCAGAATCCATAATTATAAAACTTAGACAGTAAAAGTTCCTCCTGTGTTGCTTTTCCATGAATTTACATGATATATAATTGTCATTTGGCATGTTTTGTTTATGGCTCAGGTACCTCCTGTGCTACAAACCTGCTCAAGGCCACTGATTCTTTTTGTACATCTTTTTGGATGTGGCACTTAGTGATATGGTGGTGTATAGTCAAAGGTTGGACTCAATGATCTTGGAGGTCTTTTCAACTTTAGTGGTTCTATAATTCTATTTTGTTATCTTACACATGTATCATACCTTTTCTTATTGGAATAACATCTCAGAAAAATAATGAAAACATTTTCAGACTAAATAAGATGCAAAGTAGAAAGCACTTTTATGGGTAAAACCTGAAGACTTTTTTCTGTGCAGTCGGATCAGTTCATCTTTACTTACTTCAAAATATGATTTTCCTGAAGATATGAAGAACTTTATGAGAGAGGGTTTTATTTGGTGGTGGTTTGTTTTGGGGGGTTTTTGTATTTATTTTCCATAAGCAAGAGCTGTATAGCTATGAAAATATGTCCTATAAAGTAGAGACGTTAAAGGTTGCTTACTGACTAACCAGCCTGTCTCTTTATTTGAATCAACTCATCTTACAATCATGGAGCATGAGAATTACCATTGGAAACGTTTATTATTGTGAAGATAGCAAGACTATAAACCTGCAAGTGTTTGCTAAGATTCTTGGACAAAAAAAGGACTCAGGTGACTGTCACTATGACTGTGCCACGAAAAAAGACTAAACCTTTGTCTTTTGGATTACATATCTGATTGTGTCATAGATACATATGAGCCTGAACCTACTGATCATAAAGTTGCAAAGTTTATTTAAATTTTTAATGAGAAATCTTAATGAGAAATTATGTGTCTTATTTACTTAATTTATTTGCAATTTATAAATCCCTTTTTCCTACTGAATACCAGTAAAACTTATTTCAAATAAAAATGCCCTTGACTGGCACATTAGATTTTTACTTATTCTATTCTTGAATTGGTGTGTTCCTTATGCCAAAATCATCATTGACAAAGAAAAGGAAGCAGCACACTTTTCACCCTTCTATCTTCTTTTGTATTTCTAAGAGGTTTATTTGCTTCACTGAAAGTGCAGATGATTCAGGAAGAGATCTTGTAGGAGTTCAGAGATCAGAGCCCTTTGTTTGGAGATGTCAACCTTTTCTTCCAGAATGCTTGTGCTTTGCAGCCATTTATTAGAGATCTTGTACTCAGTGAAGGCATAACTGATAACAGAAGGAAAAACACAGGAAAGAGAAAAGTTTATTAACAAATTGGGTAATGGAACACAGACCTTTACTGCTAGAAAACAGTGCTGCAAGAACATGTAACTTCTGGGCTGAAAAGTCAGCTGTTTCTTGCCACATTCTTTAATTCTATTTTCAAGGTTTATATAAGCTTTGGTGGATCAGTATCTGTATAACCTTCCTCTATTCATTCCTGCACTTGGTATATCAGGACCCTTAGTGGGTTGTGCTCCAGCAATGGCACTCCAGACAAGGAGAAGAGTCTTGAAACAGTCCTGCAGTCTTTCAGCTCAGGCTATTTCTAGTTCAGATGATTTTTTTTTTTCACACTTCACAAAGATATCCCAGAAGTCAATAGCCCTTGGGGACTCAATTCATTTAAGAAACTGAATAAGGTTTCAACCTAAGATGCTGTCACACACATGAAGGATCTTCTTAATTTCACCTTCAAAAACACTTCAGCTGAAGTTCAAGCTGGGTCAGAGGGGGGGAAATAATCTTATTTTTTTTTGTTCTGACTTCATTTGCCCTCCCTGTCTCTGGCCTGACAATACAATCAGGCTTTCAGCAAGGACTTGATTCCATTTCATTGGAAAAGTCAAGGACTGAAAACAGACGAGACTAACTTTTCCCCTTTGGTTGTCCCTGCAAGATCTGCGCCGTAACACAACAGACGGGAAGAAGAAGTTCTACCACCTTTGTTTGCTTCTCTCTATGAAAAAAAAGAAATAATAAATAATTAATTTCTTGTTTATAGAGTAACAAATTAACTTCAGAATAGTGTAAGACAAACTTTTGGATACTGCTTTCCTAACTCACAATCTGTGTGTACCTATAGTTTCGGAAAATAATATATTTGATATTAAAGTACAACATAAATATACAACATGGAACAGGTAGGCTGTGATCTGAGGGAGCCAATCAGCTACATATCCATCATAGAACATAGCTTAACAGTCAGTGATAAAAGTGAGTTGGGAAGAGAGGAAAGGAAGAATCTTCCAGCTTCAGTAGTCTTCAAGGAAAGGCAAATTTTCTATGAATCTTTTCAAATTGGTAAAAACAGTCATCTACTAGTCTAGTCATTAACTTCATCACTGAAACTTGTTTTCAACTTTCTTTCCTCCAGGCATCTGCGATGCCTTCACAACATAGTAAGTAAGTAAATTCTAAATGCACTAAACTGAGTTACTTTAAACTAAATGAAATAAATCTAAGCTTATTTGACAGGCTTTAAGAGCTCTGCTGGTGACATTCACATACCTATTCAGGTCCCACGTTCATTCATGTAACAATATGATTCCACATGAGCACTTAACTGGTTTTTGAAAGGAGATATGAAACATTTGAGTCAATAAACTTTAAGAATGACACTAGTGTTATATGGAAGCTCATTATTTGCTGTAACAGCAGCTTTGGTGTAAACCTTTGGTAAAGAGATTGAAGAAGCAACAGTAATCATGGTACACTTGGAAGCTGCTGTGGTGTTTATTTCCTCCTTGCTGAACAGCTGCTATAGCACTTTGTGCCATTAAAATCATTCAGTTAGTTCTTAAATGCAGAAAGCAGTTTCTGCAGGGAATTAATTGTCTTTCTAAAAGCCTTAATGATTTTTTTTTCTTATTTTCCATTTCTGAAATATTTTTATCAGTTATAGATTGAAAACCAATTCTAACGGTGTCAAAATTATGCATCAACAATGACGGGTTACTAAAATTTTGCTTATACAGCAGGATGAATTTCATTGCAATAGTTTAAATTCCTCTTTAAACAATGCCTCTCTCTGCAGGCAGGAGAGTAATCAAGGCAGGCCTGGGGGGGGGAAATCCAACCCTGCCCTATGGTTGAATAAATGTACCTTTCTGAAGAGAAAGGACAGGATGGTCAGCACAGCATTTGCTATGAGATGAACCCATGAGCAATTCATTATCCGTGCACTGCTGGTTGAAGAATATTTCAAAATCTCTGATGAGATATATCCCAAGACTGAAAATGCTAGGCTGTACTTTTCTGGGTCAAATGGAATCACAACTTTGACCAGCTTTATTTTAGCAGGAATTTCTGTCTCATGTTTGAAAGTATGTAATGATAAACACTCCTTCCATTTAGCATAGTTCTTGACAAGTTCACAGAAGTCCTCAAGGTCTCTTTTTAATTATCTGAGCTGCAGCTAACATTCCCTGGGAACCAAGCTGGAAGAAATACCTGAGAAAATAACAAAAACACAGATAAACCCAAACCAAAGTTTGTGTTTGGTTCCACAGTTATTTGTATTACAGTAATGTAGAACTTCAGTACTAACGTTAGGTATTATGACTCTCTTGTGAAAGGTATTGTTCAAATGTATGTCCTGTTAGAGAACACTTTAAAGATACATACCAAAAAATGCAAGGTGATTGCAGGCAGCAGGATATGTTGGGAGAAGGACCTCAGTGGCTGGTATAGTAGGTAGTGACCTCCAAATGTCACTAGTACATCTGCAAAGTAGTCAGTGATTTTGTAGATGTGTTATTAAATAAATTCCCTTACAGCAGACTCAACATAAGCAAATAGTTAACTTTGCAATGCCACTTCCCCCAAGCATGACAGAAACCACAATTACTCTTTTTTTTTTTTTTTTCTAATTAAGATATAATAAAATAAATGTGAGAAATAACATTACGGAAAAAAATGAGACATCAATTCAAACTTAAACCACAAATCAGATCAACAAAAATATTGTCTATGAAGGGATCTTTGCAAGGACATGCCTGCAGTCCAGTATTAGAATACAGACTGTAGTTGAAAGTACCCAAACCTTTTGCAATAGAAATTATACAGCACACATGAATTTCTCTATATTCTTAGTGATTTGAGTAGTTAATTGATAGTAATTGCTGTAAAATGTCCAAGTCAACACAGAACCCCCCCTATCTAGGTATAATTTCCTTTAATAAAGCCTCTACTTCTCCCCCTGTGTCAGCTTTTCTTGTCAGGAGGGCTGCATTCAAAGGGAATTAGACCCATAGTTGCACCCTCCTGACTCTGAGTTCAGCCTGATACTTTTGACAAGTCAGGCAGCTACTGGAAATTTTTTTTTGGAGCAGCACAAATTCCTGAAGTTGCCCATTCTTTCTGTACCTGATAAGCTACTGCCCTTGATCCCCCATGATCTTGTCATTAAACCACCTAAACACAGTAATTACGCATTTATTTGGAAATACTGGTTTCCCTCCAATTCCATCATTATCTTGGTTTCCTTCCCATTTCTCCATTGTTGATTTTCTTTTGCTGATCAGACTCATAGAGGTTTTTAGGTCTCTTAAATTTATCTATTCGCTTTGGTCTATTGCTGGAATTGCAACCATGCACTCTCAGAGGTCGTCAGGCTGCAGCCTTTCCAGCTGAATCAACTAATTCATCCTTTTACTAACTTCTGTAGTGCCCTTGGTATGGGCCGGGCATGACAGTGATTTCTTTAGGCATTTGAACAGATTCTAGTGTGTTATACATTTCTTCTCCATTCAATACTTTCTTGCTTGATGATGTGAAAAATCCTCATTCTTTCCATAACATTCCAGTTGCATGACATATCCCAAAGCCCTACAGCACAAAAATTATTGTCTGTTAAAAATCTAAAATGGGGTATGTTCAAAAGATCCACTTGCACCAGCTGAGAGGGAAGAATTAAATTCTAATGGAAAATTCCTCTGAATTTAACTTAGTGGAACAGTTCAGGTTTTATAGAATACTTTTCCTACAGTTTTCATATATTATTTTGCAATTGGCTCCCTGCTGTTGAATATGTACCAAGGATTTCAACATACTTACTACAATAACTAAAAAAAAATTGTAACATCCCTTTGAAGAATGAAAGAACTTGTATTCCTCAATGCAGTCAGGTTGAACAGAGAGAGATGCAGAGCAATATTCAACTTATTTTGTAAGAGATCCAAACATAGCTGCTGGGATGTGTAAGACATCCCTAAATTTCCACTAAAATCAACAGAGATATCTGAACAGATCCGGAATCTATAAAAATGAACAGCTAACAGGTATATGACTCTTTTTCTTACCTATAGGCACATTAGATAATGTAGACCACTTTAATCAGTCTGGATACCTTGGAGTATCTAAGATGTTTTAATAGGCTGGCAAATACAATATAGGACTTCTGGAAAACTCATATTCCTTCTGATGTGTCAGTTGGGTAGCAGATAAGAAGGCCCAGAGCCCCTATAGTGAAATTAGACATCTCTGTTCAGACAACTGCATCCTACTCTGGGTTTCCACTTTGGGAGTTGGATTGCTCTTAAGTCTCTGCTGATTGCATTAACAGGTAGGAGTCTGATTACTGAGCTGAATGACACATCTGAGGTGTTTGCTGGAGTGGAATCAGAAGCCCTCAAAGTCAAGCTGATATAAAAAAACTTCCCTTGATTTTCATCTCCTGATGTTTCCTTCCACCTTCAGCTGGACAAGGATGCAAGGGTGTGCATTTAACAAATTCAAATTTCCAGGGTTAGAAGCAAAGCTATAGAATCAGTTCAGGAGAAATATTTCATCACAATTACATGCTGTGCAATCACATGTGAAAGTGTAAAGTCAGCTTAAAGGAGGGAAATTGATATGTCACCATCTATTGATAGTGGTTCTAATAGAAAGCAAAGGACAAAAATCAGATTTATGTAAATGCTACTGGTTTACTCCCAGCTAAAAAGTGAAACTGACACAGCTCTATTTCTTTATACCGGGTAAAACACTTGCATCTCATATTGCAATAGAAGTCCAGTTTAGGAATGACAAAAATGATATGACAGCTTCAGAAAGAATATCTGTGAATTATTCAATTCATGCAATTTATAAATTGATGGAACAATACATGAGCCTCATAATTTCTAGTTATCTCAGTGAATCAAAGTAATTAGATTCCAGATTATCCTTTTTTGTTAATTTCTTCATTGATGCAATTATTTACTTCTGCCTCCCAACTGATTTGCAGTTTATCTCTCTGGGATTCTTTGGCTCCTTTTCTCACTTACTTTGTAAGTAGTCCGGTGAAACAAAAGAGAATATATGGCAATGTTATACAGATAACTTTGTCTTTAATAAATGTGTATGGCATTCTGCAACTCCTTTCAGCAATCAGCACCCCAAAAACTGTTTTTTTCAGACAGGTGAAACCCAACCCCATATGAAACAGCAGAACAAAGTGTGCAAGTCATTTCAGTTTTTGCTTCATGTCACTCACTTTCTCTATTACTCTTGCATTCCGAGCAAATATTCTTTTCTGTCTGAATGATAAGAAAGGCACAAACAACAGCTAGTGAAACGTCATCACATTTGTCTGTAAATTTAATGTAAAATTGCCTTGAGGAAAAGGGGTAATCTGGTTCTCCTCCTTCCAATCTCATCACAAGGAAAACTATAATGTTATTCTAAGCAGATGTTTGCCTAAATCATTCTTTAAATGAAGCAGATTTTGTCACTTTTATTGACATTCTTTAGCTAGTCGACCAGAAATATTTTCCTAATGCCCCATCGAAATCTCTCTTGCTGAATATTAAGCCTGTTCTTGTCTTGGATGACAGAATAGGGAATACAGTTATTAAACATGAAAATGTCAATACAATCCTTGAAGGAACTATAAATGTTTTGGAACCCAGAGAACAATTTACTAATTTGTATTTTGCAGCTTATCTAAGAATTGTTGTCATGTCTGGCTGCAGTCTTTCTTTTCCTGAATTAAATTCCCCATCTTTCCATATTTCCTTATTTTTCAAGATGTCTAATCATGTTCTGTACTCCTGCTAGAGGTACACATCTTTCCTGAGGCTAGAGAGCCTCAAGCTCCAAGTCAAGGGCCTAGTATTATCAAGTAAAGAAGAAACAATTTATATGTCTATCACAAGATACACTCTTACTTAATACAATGCATGTCATTAAACTGTTTTCAAATTGAGATACACTGTAGGAGAAGATATCTTTCTCTAAAACAGCTGTCTAACTAGTTGTCCTCTTTTTTTCTCCTATTGCACTAAAAATTTCTGCCTAAAAATTTTAAATTCTTCTTGAATTGTAAATTTAATGACTGTATTCTCTTTTATGTTATCCAAGATGTAACAAAAATGAAGTGGAAAAAAATCCCCCAGAAACCACAAGATGTTCTATCAAAGTATTTTCAACCACTTTACCTGTCTAATTTAGCAGTTAAATCTCTGCCGTGTTGCTCTACCTTGGTGCTCAGAATAGTTCAGATTCATTCTATGTATAGGTCTTGATTTTTCATTGCTGCTTGATTTCAGGGAGCTATAATCTGCTAGCAGTCCATCAGCAGCTGACACAGAGAATGATGAAACAATTCCATTAAGTCCAAAAATAATTCTTCCATGTACAAGCAATAAATATTCCTAACAGCTATTAGATTTATTTCAATTTGGATCAAGGAATAAAATATAAAGCCAGTTTTGAATATTTTTAACTACTAATTAATGCTTGCCCTTCACATAAATCTGATATAGACATACTAGTCATAAGCTGGAAATTTTACAGGCAGAAGTAATACAACTCATCATCACTAAAAGTGCGATTTATTTAAGTTTTGCACAACTGCTACAGTATGTGGCATTCATTTTTTCAGGAACATTTCAAATGTCCTTTTAAAAGCCAACCAAAGGTTGTCTTGATATGTCCATTTAATTAGAAGCTGAAAAATGTGATCCTTGTGCTGTTGTCAGGAGCATATTGCATGCAGGGATTGAAATACATTTGATTGGCTCCTCAATGTGTAGCTGCACTTCAAGCAACACTTCTGGAGCACAGATAATTGGTGCCCTGCAGCTTTCCCCACTGAAAATCAATTGAATTTCCATTACGTTTCAATTGTCTTGCACTGGGAAACCTACAGGGTTTCGTTGGCTGGTGGTCTTTTTTATTATTACCTTCCGCACTAGAGAATAAAAGTTTTTAGTGCTTTTTCCTAGGTAAACTACTAGCAACACAAGAAAGTAATCAGTTCAAACAATCTGCTCTGCATGAAGCTCCCTTCCCAAAAGGGCAAGTAATCTTCTCCTGTATTGTACTGATTTTCTCATACTTCCAAGCTTTGCCTCAGTAACAATGATCTGCAGCTATTTTTGCAATGTACTTCACCTAGTTCTTCATGTGGAAATGGGTTTCTATATGATTATTCACAGCAGCAAGCACCATACCCGGTATCAACATGTGCATAGGGTAATGCAGAGCTTCCAGTCTGTACATCGTGAAAGGCAAAGAAAAACATTTATTTTGGTGTTCACTAGTTTACAAACCTTCAAATTATCCTCCAGGTAGCTCAGTTTGCAAGCTACAGATTGAGATGTAGATTGAGATGCAGACTGAGCTCTGGGTGGGAGCCAGAGAAAAGAGGGCATGAGCTGCCAATCTTTGGGATAACAACGGGCAGGAGAATGGGTGCCAGCCAGGCAAATGGACACTGAGAGACATAGCAGGAGCCAGGAACCGCAGACATTTGGGATAACAAAGGAGAAGAAGATGTCAGTGAGATGGGTGGGCAGGAGCAGAGGACTGAGGAGGAAGAATGAGACTGTGTAGGCTGTGAGGATAGAAAAGCCCAGGGGTTCCTTTGTTCGAGGTCCCTCCTTGGAGGCATCAGCTCGGGCTGTTTCTGTGTTACCGCGCCATGAAAAAATTGCTTTATAGAACGAGACACCTGAGACTGCTATGGGAAACCTGGGATGGAACCAGTAAGGAAACCTGGTCTGCTTGTGTGTGTGAGTGTGGGGTGTGCAGGGAGTCAAGCAGGGCACCCATCGGGTCACTGCAGCTGCCCACTGCGAAGGGGCTTCGGTCCCAGCAGTGAAAGCCTCTGGTGTGGGGAGTGTGACTGCCAGAGAGTCTCGTGAATGGTCAGACTGGGAAGTTTCTTTAACAAAATAACAGAATCAGCATCTTTGCCCTACCAGGTCATGTAGCCATATAAAACTGCATGCAGGATAAACTGAAGCAAGGGAGTATATCACCGCTTTCTATGTTATTTATAGCAACTGCTTTCACCTTATTAGATGCACAACACATGACATCTGTCTTGACCCCTTACTTTTCTTCAACCCAAAATGGCCAGAACAGAAGAAAATTCAGTAGGAGAAAGCTGGGAGGATGTAGCCCTGTGCAGTCAGGAGGGAGTTGGAAGAACATAGTCCTGTGCAATCACACACAGCTTTAGCAAGAAAAAGTATCCACCTATGGTCTTTCTTATTTTAGTGACAGCCTAAATAAGCCTGATAACAGTGATATTTAACTGCCTGGTCAGAACAAACACAGGTGGCATTTGGGAAATAAAGGGGTAAAGGAAAAACTCGTGCTTTATTAGGTCAGATCAGTTGGAAGGGAATGTTCTTCAAATGCAGGGTCGTGTTATTAACAGCAATATCCCACG
This sequence comes from Grallaria varia, assembly GCA_013396735.1. NCBI lineage: Eukaryota > Metazoa > Chordata > Aves > Passeriformes > Formicariidae > Grallaria > Grallaria varia. The sequence continues at coordinate 37,700 of VWZG01007258.1, forward strand.
CCTAATTCTGATATTATTATGTGACTTTAGGAAAATGAGGGGAAAGGAAAGCATTATTTGAGCCTTAATTGGGAACCAGAACAAAAGATTTTTGGAGAGAGAAAAAATAGTAAATAATCCTGAAATGAAAGGTCCAATAATGGGGTTCTGAAACTTTACCTTCAACTTTATCTTTGATGTTTACTTAAACTACACAGAGTTTATTCATATCTTCTTCCAATTCATAGTAAGAATGTCTTTTCTTTAAGCTTTTTTTAATAAAAAGTAATTTTTTAACAGTTTCATTGATCAAATTTACCGTCTGAAATGCCACCAAAAGTTGATCCACTAGAATAACACAGCTTCATTATTCCTGATCTCTTTACAATTTCTAACATTTCAAACAACACAGCTCAAAAATAGAAAGCCCCACTACAAAATGCTGCTCAAAAGTATTTCCATACCAGCAGCCATCAAATGTCTACTGCCCAATACAAAAAGACATCACCGGTGACTCTAAAAACTTGACTTAACATTTTCAAGTTATATTTTGAATGCATTCTCCCTCTGTAATGTTGAAGAGTTAGATAAAACACTTGCTTCCACAAACTTTTATGTGTGCCAAATTCCTAATTTAATTCACAAAGTATAACCAATGACATACTAATGGATGTTACATTAATATAGCTATAGAAACAACATTACATTAATTAGAACTTTGTAAATGCTGTAATTAAGATATTCAGTGACAGCTGCCTTTCCTGTCCCTGAGCTTCACCCAGAAGTCTCTCAGCACTACTTATTTTGGAATTGTCAGCTGCACAGATGCAGGAAGAGCCATCTGTTGGCATTTTTAAATGTTAACTGAGAGAAGTTCCAAACAATTGCTCCTAATACTTAAAAAAAAACAAAACAAAACAAAAAAAAAACCAAAAAAAACAAACTTTAAAAATATTGCATCTGATTTTGGCAGAATTTATGTCATTAGCACTTAAAAATAAATACATCTTTGGCCTCAGGTCTCACTGATGAGCTCTACCAACATAGGTTCAGAACAATACCATTGCCTTACATGCATAATTAAAGCACTTCAATGTTTTATCCCTGGACATAATGTAATTGTAAATCTGTATTATCCAGAAGAGATACAGCCATCTACAAAAGGTCTACAAAGTCATTCTGTGGATACTTGTTCTTCTGCATTAAGTCAAGATTTTTTTTCCTCACATTTAGAATTTCCATGGGTTCAATACAGTTAACTTTGATACCAGTCTACACGATCCCTCTTTCTCTTCCTTAGTATCTTCTAAACCAGGCTGTACTTTACATATAGGAAATTCAGAAAGCTACCCAAACTCTTCTATGTTAAACTATTTGTTTTCATATTCTAATTTCTTACTTATCTCAATGGATTTTGAATCTTGCTTGTCAGCACAGCCCACCCATCCTCCCGCTCCCAATCCAGCATCCCTACTCCATTCATTTAATCCCACCATAAGAAGCCATTTCCTTGTGAATAACATTTCTCCCTCTTTGATGTTTACATCCTCCAAACAATCTGTTGCCGTTATCAGACCTGAAGGAATAATGAATTCAGTGAATTACACATTTTTTTCCCTGTGTCAGCAAGCAGATGGTATAATTCTCAAACTCATTCATCATTTGAAATTATATTGGAAGAGCTTTCAGTTTTACTGCGTGGGAGCTACATGAATGACAGACTTGCTGCACATCCACGTTACCAGCTAAGTTATCTCCATGGTTAACTCCTGTGTCCCAGTTCCCCATCCCTCAATGTTACAAAAACATTATTTTTCTCCTGAAATCTTTGGTAGCGTAAACTAGCTCTACCTTGAGAAGAAACTTTAATGTAACTCTGGAATAGTTTATTTCAAGGACAGCTTGCAACGGTGTAGTGGGGTTGACCCTGGCTGTATACCAGGTACCCACTAAAACCACTCTCTCCCTCCCCTCTGCAACTGGACAGGGGAGAGAAAACACAAGGGAGGGTTCATGAGCTGAAATAAGAGCTGGGAGAGGTCACTTACTGATCCCCATCACAGGTCAGACAGACTGAAACTGGGGATCTTAATTAAATTTATTACTGATTGTATCAGAGCAAAAGAGTGAGAAGTAAAACAATCTTAAAAACACCTTTCCCACACCCTTCCTTCCAAGCTCTACCTCCTCCCTCCCAGAGGTGCAGGGAGATTGGGAATGGAGGTTACAGTCAGTTGTTGTTTCTGCCTCTGTCAGGGAGAGGAGTCCTTCCCCTGCTCCCTGTGGGGTTCCTCCCATGGGAGACAGGCCTTCACAAACCTCTCCAGTATGAGTCCATCCCACGGGAAACAGTTCTTCACAAACTGCTGTCCTGTGGGTCCCTTCTCCATGGGGTGCAGTCCTTCAGGAACAAGCTGCTCCAGCGTGGGTCACTCACAGTTCCGCAAGTACTACCAGGGTAGACCTGTTCCAGTGTGGGCTCCTCTCTCCATGGGCTGTAGGTCCCTGCCAGGACCTTGCTCCATCNGCTGCAATTTTCATATGCGCAATAACTTTCTTTCCCTTCTTAAATATGTTATCACAGAGGCATTACTGTCATTCCTAATTGGCTTGTCCTTGGCTAGTTGCAGGAAGTCTGTCCTGGAGCCGGCTGGGATTGGCTCCACCAGACACAGGGGAAGCTTCCTGCAGCTTCCAACAGAAGCCATTCCTGTAGCCGCCCCCACTACCAAAACCTGGCCATGGAAACCCAATACAGTCAATAAGGATTAGACAGCATCATATCTTATTTCGTACACCCAGCTCCTCTACTAAAACACAGGCTTTGGCTGCAAATTTTTAAGCATCTTGAAGTCCCATCCCAGCCTTTCAAGACATATGCTCAGTACTGTGTAAGAAAAACGATGTTCTGGTGGTCTGCAACTCAGCTGTCTTCCCGTTTCAGACACTGCAATGAAAACAAAAATGCCAAAAATAGTATTTATATTCTGGGGCCACAGAGAACTCAAAAAGAAATCTAAGAAGGTTCAAAGTTGAGCTATACAAGGCATATATGTCTGCACCGCTGCTAAGTTTAAACAGCTTTGAGCAGAGGGGATACAATATTTCTAACATCACTTAGTCTCCTGTGAAATCATTTAATATTGTAGATGAAGCCATTAAGCCTCAAACACAGGAGTTTTACACTCATCCAAAGAAATGCTCTGTTTAATTTGACAGTGTAGCACCTCAAGTGAAACAAGAGCAACTTCCCTGATTTTCCACTGACAGAAACAGGTTGGGGCAGAACTGGGAGAACACAGAGAACATAGAGATGTGTATGTGATGTTCTGGAGTTTTACTTTTCCAGACGCAGAAGTGCAAGCCTCTACTTTCTAAGGGGACTTCTGAGTCATTGCAACTGGTTAGGACAGTGACCAAAGATACAACTGAGCTTTTAAGGAATTTAATATATGAAATATAAATAAAGCATAAATAAATCACTATGAAATAGAAAAGTTACTTTGCATGTCTAAGCAAAGAAAAAAAATTGCTTGTAAATCAGATACTACAGTGTTTATAGCAACCCCTGATTTCTAGCAGACTGGGGCACTCAAGCAGAGGGTTTTTTTTCAGAAGTGAATGGATAGAATGAAAAAGAGACTGATCATCTCAGACCCTAAGTTTTCAGTGCTGACTCCTGTAATAGAATGCAAACCCATGAATTGTGGGGTAGAATTTTTTCCTAATAAGCATGAAGAGATTAGTCCATCACAGAACAGGACATGCAGGAGTCAGTCATAGGCTAAGGAAGCAATTAAACTTTTATTATAAAAGAATATACCTCAAATACAAAGTCAGTCTGGCAGATGCTTTATCTAGGACTAACCATCCTAATCCCTTCTCTATACACAGTATCTAAGCAGTTTCCTTGGGTAGGAAAAGAAAGATTTCATTAACTTTTTTAAACTGCCCTTTATGCTCTATTTCATTATTTAGAATAAGTCCTTATGAGGTTCAAAACCCAATTCTTTTCTTTCACTGAGAAAGCTTCATACCATGAAGGAGGTCAACATTTCATCAATATTTCCTTTGCTAGTGACTTTTTAGCACTAAATATAGAAACCTTAGGTAAAAAAAGAACTAGATTGAGGTTTAGACTCTATGGGGTTGCAGAATTATGTTCATTCTCTTAGGTATAGTGAGTACTATAAATCATGGAGGCTGATACTGCTTCTCTCATACATGTATTCATGCACTTATGGTGAGATTAATCCAAGTTCTACACTTGAGCTGGCTCTACATAATTAAGGATAATTTTTAAATGCACTTTTCAGATGTTGTAATTAAGGGTGAGAAGAGGACCTATGAAGACACAGCCCTTTGCATAAGCAAATTCATTGGATTCCTCTGTCTTGTATTAACCTGTAATGTATAAATAGCATTGTGATTTCACTAAATAAAAATGTAAAAATATTTTCATTATTTCTTTCAAAATGACAGATTTCAAAATTCTTTAAAAAGCCCTAGGAAGAAATCCTGTGATCTATGGTATGTACTTTTTATTAGCAGGGTTACAGGTACTCACAAACAATGGAGCTTCATCAAATTACATGCCTTTGGATTAAAACTACAAAATCAATAAACCACTGTGTTAAAAAATAGAAAAATCTCCAGTAAAATTTATGTCAAATAGTCAGCAATGTTTCCATCTAAACAAGCTATCAAATGAACATAACAAACACACCACAGTCTTTATGACCTTCCACTTACAACTGATTTATTTGTGTTTAAAAGTGGAGTTTTGGAACGTAACTCCATTATGCTCTGAAAGGCATTGGTAAATCAAAAATTCATGGTAATAATAAGAGCAAAACTTTTATCCATTTTTGAAACTTTTCCCATGAGTTTGAAAATAGGTTTTAAACTTTCATTTTGAGACTTTTTGCCCTTTTAGATCTAAGTATCAGGAAAAGGAAAACAATGTCATTAATAAAAACTGGGCTTTTTCTCTGGTCAATAGTATGAAAAGGAGAGAAGATTATACTTTAAGGGCAAAAATCAGCACCCACTAAATTAAGGACTTCAGGAATGTCTGGGCATTAGTGTGAACTCACTGATATTTCCACTATCACAACCAGAACATCAGAAGATGTCCACCTGTTTGAGTATTTTGTTGCAGTGGTCTGGGACTTAAGTTTGAAAATTTTTGTATGCAGCAGAAAACCCTAGAAAAGGTTTTTGCACTAAGAAGGTCTTGCCTACATGAGTATGTAATACTTGCATGAGGAGATCTTTCAGGGTTTATAGTTTCACACTTATTAATGACACTTTCAGAGGACTAAAAATCCTCACCTCATTTCATAGCAGAAACCGAATACATGGAAATAAACCTGAAGACAATTTTCTCTTCTAATTCCCCCCTTCTTTCTTCCTCAAAGGAAACTTGAGGACATCAGAACTGATGAAGGAGATTAAATGGGTTTAGTCTGACTTTGCAGAGCAACTGTTAGGGATTCCAGACTGTACTGTTGATATTAAATATTCCAGTGAAACAAGAAGGTGAAAGAACCCTGTCCTTGAGGGATTAATGGATAATTTAAGAATAATTATCTTTCCAATTCACAAGGTTGAAGGAAAAAACACCTTTTAATCAAATAAGAACTTGATTAGTTATTTGACAGTATTCTCTATTGGTTTAGGCTAGATAGTGTCACAAAGAATCTGTAATAATATAAGATTGCAAAGTGAAACACACCCAAGGTGAACATAATCCAAAATTCTAATTTTGACTCTAGTCAGTGGCAGATGCTAAAAAGCAGGATCAAGAAATTAAAAACAAATACACAAAGAAATATAAATATGTATATATATGTTAAAAAAAAGCAGCCTCTGCACTCAGCTGAGTCCTGGTTTCCAGCAAATAACCCTGGTCCTGCAGCACAGCAGGTTCCATATTTTGCAATTCCATCTGGCATTAGAGTTTGAAGTTTGAAGGCGACAGTAAGATGAGTGGAGCAGTTGATAACACTAGAGGGAAGGAATGCCGTCCAGAGGGATCTTCACAGGCTTGAGGAGTGGGTCTATATTGTGGGCACACTCAATTCCACTGTCTATGTTATTGAGGATGATATTGAACAGTACTGGTCTCAGTACAGACCCTTGAGAACCTCCACTCTTTACTGGTTTCCACTTGGCCACTGAGCCATTGATTGTAACTATTGAGATGCAGCCTTCCAGCAAATTCCTTAACCTTTTAACAGTCTATCCATCAAGCACATATATTTCCAAATTAGTGGACAGAATGTTGTGGACGATCATGCCAAAAGCCTTACAGTAATCCAAGGTAGATGACGTCTGTAACTCTTCCCTTGTCCGCTGACAGAGTTGCTACACTATAGAAGGCCACTAAATGAGTCAGGCATGATTTTCCTTTGGAGAACCCATGCTGGTTGTCTGAAATCACCTCCTGGTCTTCCATACGCCTTGATATATTTTCCAGGAGAATCTGTTCCACGATCTTAATGGGCATGAGGTCAAGCTGATTGGTCATTAAGGTTCTTTTTATTCTTTTAGAAAATAGGTGTGATGTTTCCCTTTTTTTCATTCTATGGGAAGTTTGCCTGACTGTCATGACTTTTGAAATATGGTGGAGAGTGACTTGGCAACAACATCTGCCAATTTCCTCAGAAACCTGGGCTGCATCTCATTATGTCTCATGGACTTGTTTTTTGCTCAGGTTTCTCAGGTGGTCTTAAATGCAACCCCCTCCTGAAATGTGAAGGACTTAATTCCTCCAGTCCCTGCCTTAGTTTCAGAGACTTGAGAGATGTGGGAGGAGAAATTAGCTTTGAAAACTGAGGCCAAAAAAAATTATTGAATACTTCAGGCTTCTTCATGTTGGTTGTCCCCAGTTATCCTGTGTGATTTATCAGGAGGAGTACACTTTCTTTAATCTTCCCTCTCTGTCCAGCGCACCTGTAGAAGTTCTTATGTTATTCTTCTAATCCCTTCTCAAAGACAGCTCCAGCTGTGTTTTAGCTTTCCTGATCCCATCCCTATGCATACAGGTAGCAACCCTGTTTTCATCCCAGTGCATTTCTTTGCCTGTGCTTTTCTTTCTTACACTTTGACAAGGACATCCTTACTGGACCAGCTGGTGTCCTGCCTTCTTTGCCTAATTCCCTACACAGGAAAATTAAGAGCGCTTGCACTCTAAGAAACATATTCTCAGACAGTTACTAGGTCTGTTCAGCTTCTTTATTCCAGAGGGTCCTGTCCACTAATTATTTACACAACCAAACGTTTGCTATCCTAAAAGTCAGTGCCCTGCTCTGCTCTTCCCCTCTTCCACATCTGTCAAGACTGTGAATTCCATCAAGACATGATCAGCCGAGGCTACTACCAATCTTTACATTTCTAATTAATTCATCCATGTTGGTAAGTAATAAGTCTACTAACACCTCTCCTCTAGTCTGGCTGTCTTTCACTTGGATTAAGAAATTATTCTCAATGCATTCTAAGAGTGTCCTGGACTTCTTACAACTTGCTGCGCTGCCTTTGCAAGACATGTCAGGGTTACCAAAGTCTCATATCAGGATCAGAGACTATAAATATGATGCTTCTATAGCTGAAATAAGACTGCTTATTTCAACAGGCTAACTGTAAACACCAATCACGAGGTTTCTTTTGCTGGCTTGGCATCAAATTTTTACCTATAACTTGTAATGTATTCATAATTTTTTTCCAAAGGCAGTTCTGTGTAGTCAATTAATTTTTTTGCACAGAGGACAACCCACCTGCCCCCATCTCAGCCCTTCTTGCCTGTCCCTATTTCAATTTATAGCCACCAATCACACCACTCCTGTAATGTGATTTGTCTCACCACACCTCAGTGATGGTGACTACATCACAGATTTCTAGCTGCACAGTGGTGTCCAGCTCCTCCTGTTTTTTCCCCATGCTGTGTGCATTGGCAGAGAGGCACTTCATTCAGTCAATCAGCCATGTCACCTTTTAAAAGGAACACACTCTAATTATTTTGAAGCTTTTCACAGGTATTTCCCTGCTGGTTCCTAACACATCAACAGCCCATGGTTCTTCTCTGTTGTTCAAAACTCCATCCTCTTCCCCTGCTAAATCTAGTTTGAAAGTCCGATCAGCTTTTTGCAGAAGACCTTCTCACTTCATTCAGCAGATGAATCCCATCAGCTCTCAACAGACCTGGCTTCTCAAAGGTAAATCCTTGGGTATGGAACCAGGTATGAAGCCTGTCTCATTCACCTCCTCCTTCCCAAACTCTCTCCTCTGACTGGGAGGATAGAGAACCACCTGTGCTCCACATCCTTATAAGATTTCTCTGAGGGACATATGTAGTCTCTTTTGATTACTCTAAGTTGCCTCATCACGGTATCACTAGAACCTGTGTGGAATGGTAGGAGCAGGTGACAATCTATAGGTTCCATCACTTGGCAGCCTTTTGGTGTAATTGTCAATGCAACCTCCTTGTAGGCAGAAAACTTCTCTAGTGAAATTATCTGTATATCAAATAGGTGCTTTCTTGCCTTTCAGTAAGGAATCCAATTACTTAATAATATTTTACATTCCATTCTGGGGGCACAGGTTCTAATGCAGGTGGGTGTTTGGATCAAATTGTATGGTTGACTTTTCCTATGTGGTCTGTTACTTACACGCTCTTCATTCTTTATGCCCAGATCACTCTACCTGTTATGTAGGGTCACGCTGGGGAAAGGGTGAAGGTTCTTCTGTCCTGAGCAGAGACAAGGATCCAGTTTGCTTCATCTCATGAGTTACTTGCATCACTCAGCTCGGAGCTGAATTCAAACTCCCCTATTTCCTTAGATGTCCTTGAGTTATATTTCACTAGATATTTTGTGAAATTAATGCTGTGAGAAAATGTTTAGCTTTTCTTGCATCAGCCTTTACAACGGAAACTGTTTCACTAGAAAATTTCACCAGTCCTAATTAATCTAGTTTAAATAATTGATAAAGAAATGTTTTGTACAGCTGTGTTGGATTGAATTAGACTCTAACTTGCCATACATTTCTTTTACACTTTAACCATAATTGGGGATATTTATAAGGAAAATCAGCAGGCTTATTTGAAACTACTTGATATATTCACTGCTTTTGAATTCATTGACTTCCTCAGTATATTTCCGTCCTTCTGAAATTTAGTTATAAATCAAAAGCACCAAGAAAAAAACAGTGTACTTTTTGATAATTTCCCAAATTTTCTCAAGGAAAACTTTATGTGCTTCTGAAAGTGTTTGGGCCAAAGGCTTTAAGGAAATTTCAGCTGGATTTGTCTCAGGGTGAAGAAAATCAAACTGCTTGAGTTTTCCACTGTAAATGAAACATCTACCTGAATACTCAAAATCATGGCTAATGTTACAACTAACATTCCATGGAATGGAATGGTTAACAGAATCCAAAGGACTTGAGATTCCAAATGGTCACTGCTCTAGGAAATTCTAAATTCTATGAATATGCAAATTGCACTGTAAATGAAATGCTTCTTTTGAACACAAGAAATTTATAGAAATCATAAAATAGAAATTACAGAAAGCTATATAACATCTAGGATGCACTAGACGAAGGGAGGAAGGTGCACTTCCTTGTTCTTCATTCTTCATCCAAATCACTACCAACTCTTTTAAGAAGCAGAAAAATTACATACAGCGACATTGCTTCCTCATTTGACTGATGCTAAGATTAGATAGTGTTCAAAAGAGAAAGTGTTTGTCCAAGGAATTGGGTCACCAACTGAATGTAGGAGAGAGAACTCCATCTGTCATCTTGCTGGAGGATTTATTGAGCTCATTGCTCACCTTCAGACACTGGCACCTAGGAATGTTTAAATCTCTTGATCTTCATTTCTTTAGAGCTCAATTACCATCCCTTGAGATGTATTAAGTCTGATCTTAAATATACATTGGAATAAATGCATAATGATTGTGAGGTCTTTGGACACTGTGATAATGAGATTCATAAAAATATGAAGTCTACAGAAGTACCTCTGCTATTTTCCCTCTTTACATTCTCTATAACTTCATTAGTAAATATTAATGCTATTTTAATACTTAAACATGTTCCACTGTGTATTCCTTATACTTTCTACTTTGGCACCTAAGCTTCGCTTAAGAAATTATAATAAATTTCTAAAGGCTTCCTCAGCACATCCTCTCAGACCAAGCAAACTATCACTCTACCCCATTTTACTGTTTCTTCCTCTGTTTTAGTAATATCCACAATACACCATGCAGAGTACAGGTAACTGATTGGTGAATCATTCAATTAGGGCTGTGAAGTTTGGTGAATCTTGTCTTAGAACTGTTGTACAGCTGAAGCAGGACAAATCATTCCCAGAATGTTTCAGGTGCTACTGAAAGCAGAGGTCATTGGATACCTCATGTGGAAACACAGCTCACAGGAGATTTCCAAATGAAAGTCTGGCTGCTCTTCTAAAGAATCTCCAGTATTGAGGATGTTTTTTTCTTTTATTGCTACTTACACAAAGTGTCATTTAAAGTAGATGTAAACAGAGAAAACAATGCTGATAAAGTATGTACAAGTGAATAAGAGCTTGAATGAAATACACATAACCCTGGAGCAGAGCTGAGTGCATCCAGGGAATTCTGTGACTAACTGAGCCTGCTCAAAGACAGAATTACCCATACCCATTTGCCTAGGTATACCAATAACAGATCCTTGAATAAAGAGGGAAGAACAGAGGCTGGGATTCTAACAGTAGCTCATTTACACTCTAGAACTAAAGTAGCCTGGCCTGCTGCAGTGGTGACCATCACAGAATGAAAAAATAGTCATTTTTTTACCTTGCAGAAGGGCAGGGAGAACAAAATCAGAAAGCATGTGGACCAAAAACATAAAATCACCTGAAGATTGTGACTGTCCTCAGAACAGGTAGCAAAGTCCTAGGATTTAGCTTCCAGGGCAGATTTATCATGAAGGATGGTAACTAATGGTCCGTAGCACCTCTGACATTATAAATTCACGTGCAGCATAATGCGTAACTTCTAGCAGGGCACTCACTATGCAACCTTCCTGTCCTCATTACAGAGGCTTCTTTCCCATGCATCCCACAATGGTGAAATTACATCCATTCTTAGGTGTCATTCTGTGAACAGTAATTAGTTTATTTTCTAATACACCAATAAAATATAAGGAAATAGTTATTCCTTTAGCTATGAACATAGCCAGATAGAGCCATTATGTTTATGTGACTGTTGTGAGCAGAGCAGTCTCAATTCAGGGTATTTTCACTTAATTTTTTTTAGCAAAAATATTTAATTATTGATCAGGGTATTAAGAAAAAAAAAACATGAGTAATTAAACAAATACCTAAGTAAACAGTTTTTTCCTTCCTTAAACTCAGCTTTAGCTAGACCCTTATCCTTTCTCTTTGAAGTCTCAGCTTCTCTTACTGTTAACATACATATTAAATTAGTTACAAGAAATAAATTATATGAGCATCACACTCAGTTCAAACAAGAAGTTGCTCACACTTTAGCAGATTGAAGTGACCTGACTTCAAACTGCTGATGTAGTACTGTAGAAATGAAAGAAAACTTGTGGGATGTAGGCTGAAAATGGTATACCATAGGAAAGGAAAAAAGTATAAAGTATAATATCTATTTGAAATAGTCTGACCAATAATTGCACTTTCAAAAGCCTAAATATTAATTTCTTTGTGTATAATGAATGTATTAATAGATTAGAGCAGAATACAACTCGCAGAGTTAGATTTTTTTCAGAATGAATGATCTGGAGCAAAATATTTATTATCCAAGTTCATCAGTTATTCTATTCAAGGTGTTATTGAATGGATGTGACGAAGAACAAAGAGCAAATAAATGCTCTATCACTAAAAACAGTCACAAGGGGACAAAAGTGCAAATGGGCAGAACTCAATAAAACACCTTCTACTCACTCTACCAGTTCCTGTATAAAGGCAATTCTGCACCCCACATATGTACAGTGATAGATTCTGTTTAAAGATAACTATTCGGTCTCCATATTCTCCATAAGAACATATTAAACACTTGATCTTTGGAAGATAGGCTGTATTTTCTACACTTCTGGAGAAAAAATCATTCTTTTTTCAAGTTTATAAAGCACTTCAAGGAAAGATTATAAGATCATATACAAAAATAAAAACAGGTTAATGGCCAAAACCAATTTATCTGTAGAAA
>VWZG01007259.1:9513-29896 GCA_013396735.1 Grallaria varia
GGCGGGAGGTGAACGCATGTCGAGATGCGCGAGGAGCTGGTGGGGATGGGGATGGGGATGGGGATGGTGGGGAGCTTCAGCAGTGGTTTTGTTCATGCATTGGGGAGTCTTTTTTGTGTTTTGGGTTCTTGTGATAGACCAGCTACTAAGTTTGGCTTTCATTGTAATGTAATGAACTGACAATAGAGAGTTTTGCTTCTGTGTTGCCTTGGGTCAGAGTTTGCTGAGCTGCAGCAGAGGTGAGATGCTTACAGGAGACCTCTTGCAGACTGAGCTGAGTTCCTTGAATGAGCCCGGTGAGACCTCCTCCATACCACTGAAGTCAGACAAACAAGAAGTAAATTTTCTAGGAATTTGGTGGAAAGGACAAATGGTTTGCATTCCCCCAGACACACTTACCTGCCTAGACCAACTTAAAGCACCAGAGAATAAAAAAGATCTCCAGCACACTTTAGGCCTGCTGATTTTTTGGAGAATTTTTCAATAATACCCTTAAGTTATTTGCTGCGTAAGAAAGTAAAGTGGGATTCGACCCCACTTCAAAACGAAGCCCTACAACTCCTAATTTTTGAGGCCAACACATACCACCCACTAGGCCACATATGCCCTATCGATCCAATATGATCCAATACAAACTGAGTGGGGATTTGCAAGCTCCAGACGGTCCATGTATTTATGGCAGAAAGGACCTGATGGCCCTACTAGGCTTATAGGGTTTTACTCACGCAGTTTCAAAGATACTGCAAAACTGTATTCTACCTGGGAAAAGGGCTTATTTGCAGCAAACACTGCTTTTCATGAAGCAGAAAAAATTGTCCGTCAGCAGTCTCTAATTTTAAGGGGACCCTTTAAGGTCATCAAGCCTGTTTTGGCAGGAATCCCACCCACTAACGGGGTGGCCCAGCAAGCTGCTGTTCAGAAATGGTATGCACAAACTGAACACTATTGCACCATTTCCCAGGTAACAGAAGGAGCTCCCAAAAACTTTCTGTTATGGGATGAGGTAACTAGAAGTAGTACCACTGACCCTCCACCATTTGTGATTCAAGTTGCGTACTCAGAGCAATTGCAGGAAGCTGAATAACCCCCCTGTAATCCAGGAGGAAATAGTTACTTACTGAGCCCCTTGGATCCTCACAAGTCTGTGGGACCAAAAGGCATCCATCCTAAGGTGATGAGGGAGGTGGTGGAAGAGTTCACCAAGCCACTCTCCATCATCTACCAACAGTCCTGCCTCACTGGGGAGGTCACAGATGGTGGGAAGTTGGAAAATGTCACACTGATCCACAACAAGGGTTGCAAGGAGGACCCAGGAAACCACAGGCCTGTCAGCCTGACCTTGGTGCCTGTTAAGGTTATGGAGCAGATCATCCTAAGTGTAATGACACAGCACCTGCAAGATGGACAAGGGCTCAGACCCAGCCAGCATGGGTTTAGGAGGGGCAGGTCCTGTCTGACCAACCTGATCTCCTTTTATGATCAGGTGACCTGCCTGGTGGATGAGGGTAAGCCTGTGGATTTGGTCTATCTGGACTTCAGCAAAGCCTTTGACACTGTCTCCCATAATATACTCCTGGAAAAGCTGACAGCCCATGGCTTGGACAGGTGTACTTTCTGCTGGGTTAGGAACTGGCTGCATGGCTGGGCCCAGAGAATGCTGGTGAACAGTGCTGCATCCAGTTGGTGGCAGGTAACCAGTGGTGTTCCCCAGGGATCAGTGTTCAGCCCAGTCCTGTTTAATATCTTTATTGATGATTTAGATGAAGAGATTGAGTCCATTGTTAGCAAATTTGCAGATGACACCAAGTTGGGGGGGACTGGTGATCTGCTGGAAGGCAGGAGGGCTCTGCAGAGGGGCCTGGACAGACTGGAGAGTTTGACTAATTCCAATGGGATGAGATTAAACAGGGCCAGATGCTGGTTCCTGCACTTTGGCCATAACATCCCCATTGAACACTGCAGGCTGGGGCAGAGTGACTGGAGAACAGCCAGGCAGAAAGGGACCTGGGATTTGGATTGACAGGAAACTGATTGATAGGAAACTGAACATGAGCCAGCAGNACTGGAGAGTTTGACTAATTCCAATGGGATGAGATTAAACAGGGCCAGATGCTGGTTCCTGCACTTTGGCCATAACATCCCCATTGAACACTGCAGGCTGGGGCAGAGTGACTGGAGAACAGCCAGGCAGAAAGGGACCTGGGATTTGGATTGACAGGAAACTGATTGATAGGAAACTGAACATGAGCCAGCAGTGTGCCCATGTGGCCGAAAAGACCGATGGCATCCTGGCCTGTGTCAAGAATAGTGTGTCCAGCAGGACGAGGGCACTGTACCCAGCACTGGTGATGCCACACCTTGAGTATTGTGTTCTGGACTCCGCAGTTCAGGCGGGATATTGAGGTGCTGGAACAGGTCCAGAGAAGGGCAGTGAGGCTGGGGAAGGGACTCGAGCACTGGTGCTATGAGAAGAGGATGAGGGAGCTGGGGTTGTTTAGTGTGGAGAAGAGGAGGCTCAGTGGTGACCTCGTCACTCTCCACAACTACCTAAAAGGACGTTGTAGCCAGGTGGGGGTTGTTCTCTTCTCCCAGGCGACCACCAATAGGGACAAGAGGGCATGGGCTTAAACTCTGCCAGAGGAGGTTTAGCTTAGATATTAGGAAGAATTTTTTACAGAGAGAGTAATCAGGCATTGGAATGGCTTGCCCAGAGATGTGGTTGATTCTCTGTCCCTGGCTGGAGGCTTTTTAGATGAGACTGGGTGTAGCACTTATTGCCACGATCTATTACTCACAGTAGTGTGGGATCAAAGGTTGGACTTGATAATCTCTGAGGTCTCTTCCAACCCAGCTGATTCTATGATTCTATGGTTCTATGGTTCTATGAATGTGTGGTTTACTGATGCCTCAGATAAGTGAAAAGGTTAAGTGTGGAAATATCATGCTGTAGCTTTGCAGGTACATACAGGAGACAAAATAGTAAGAGACAGGCTGCTTTTGACAACTGACACGATCTGCTGTACCCTGGTGGTAGTGGAAGAACAGGACATTCTCTTCTGCTTGGCTCTCTGGTATCAACACAGTAGATTCACCATGAATTTGGCAAGCTTACTCTCCTTCACCAGCCCAAAAGTGAAGAGGCTGTTGGGATGGAAGCAAGGGGATGAGGAAGAAAACTGGGCAGAGAAAGCTGTTGAAGTATTAGTGAAAAAACTGAAGAAGAAAAGAGGTGCTGTCGAGGAGCTGGAAAAAGTGTTAAGCTCTCCTGGTCAGCCCAGCAAGTGTATCACAATTCCTCGTTCCACAGATGGCAGGATCCAGGTTTCGCACCGGAAAGCGTTTCCGCATGTGATTTACTGTAGAGTGTGGCGCTGGCCGGACCTGCAGAACCATCATGAACTGAAACCACTGGAGTGCTGTGAATGTCACTTTGATGCAAATACGGAAGAGGTTTGCATCAATCCCTACCACTACCAGCGGGTAGAAAGTCCTGTCCTTCCTGCCGTGCTGGTTCCGAGGTACAATGAGGGTAACCCCCAGTACAGCCTCTTGCCGCAATTACGCGACCGGGAAAAAGGAGGGCCCAGCGTGCCGCCCAATGCTACTTGTCCGGACTCTTCTGAGCAATCCCATAGTCCCCTATTTCCCCCCTCACCCAGCAGCTATCTAAACTTACCTGGAAGCAGCAGTAGCGCCTATCCACTTTCTCCAGACAGTGCTTTCCAGATGCCAGCTGATACTGCCCTTGACATAGAGAGAGAAGATGTTGAAGCAGTTGCTTTCGAAGAACCTGAGCACTGGTGCTCCATTGCCTACTATGAGCTGAGTAACCGTGTTGGGGAGGCATTCCGTGCTTCTTCCACCAGCATCGTGGTGGATGGCTTCACTGATCCTTCCGACAAGGACAGGTTTTGCCTGGGGCTGCTCTCCAATATTAACCGCAACTCCACTGTTGAGAACACCAGGCGACATATTGGCAAAGGTGTTCATCTCTATTATGTTGGTGGGGAAGTGTTCGCTGAATGTCTTAGTGACCACAGTATTTTTGTGCAAAGTCTGAACTGCAACTACCGTCATGGGTTCCATCCCAGTACAGTCTGCAAAATCCCCAGTGGCCGCAGTTTGAAGATTTTCAATAACCTAGAGTTTTCTCGCTTTCTGTCTCAGTCTGTGAACCATGGCTTTGAGGCAGTGTATGAGCTTACTAAGATGTGCATTCTCCGTATGAGTTTTGTAAAGGGTTGGGGAGCTGAGTATCGTCGCCAGGAGGTAACGAGCACTCCATGCTGGATAGAGATACATCTTCATGGTCCCCTTAAGTGGCTGGATAGAGTACTTACTAAGATGGGCTCTCCTCAGAGTGCTATTTCTTCAGTGTCTTAAAAGGTCTCAAGCAGAAAAAAAATTAAATAAACCCTTTTGACATACTGTTGGTATAAAGAATTTTAGTTTATGTTGTAACGTACTGTGGCAAAGCTGATTTGCAGGCCTTAGTACAACAGGGGTGACTGAGTCAGAACCACAGTCTGTTGGACCAAGTTTCGGAAGGATCTTCCTCTAGCTGGCACTCCTGAAGTTCTCCTTCTTCTTTACATTCAGCACTCACAGTTTTTGGTGAAGTCTGCTTTTTGCAGGTTTTCTTCAGTACTTCTTAAAAACGTTTGTCGGTATTGATGGTTGCTGTTCCGTTTAATAGTTTTAAAAAAAAATTCCCTAAGGCTTAATAACTCTGTACTCTCTTTGAAATTTTGTCCTGACCATCCTGCTGTAAGAATGTTAGGTATGGTTTTTTGCTAAGGTTATGTACGGTTTATTTGAAAGTTTAGAAATTAATTAGATTTAGACTATAAAGTAATTAGGAATATTTGAATGGGGGGGGTGGGAATGGGAGGGGAAAATGACAACTGTAATGTAGAATAAACATAGCATGTTAGTTTAAACTGAAATCTGAGTTTTGCTGTGCATTTTGTTTTTATAATGGCTTCATTTTGGTAATTCTGACTATTTTTGCCTCTTCCGTTTTCCCCAAAACAGTTGTGAAATTGACCTTGAAAACTTCTTTGCCCGCTATGTTACCCTAAAGAAACATCAATTTATATTAGAAGATATCACTTGCTGAGAAAGTGTATTAAGTAATTGGACATGACATGGGCAAAATCGGTAGAATTTTCTCCCCGATTGATGGTATGTGGCATGTCATGATCTGATTCCGTTGTTGCCACATACCATCCATGCCTGGTTTAACTAGATTGTGGTGGCCTTATGCTCACAGCGTTCACTGTAAGTCCTGTGAAACTGTTTTGTGAACTAAGATGGTACAGTAGTACATGCTTTGCTTGCAAACATCTGTACAATATCTACAGAGGTAAAGAGTGCCCTAGAGGTAAGGGCCTGAGCTGTATTCCCTAGTCTCCATGTGGGGAGACCTGGGGCCCTGCAAAGTTTACCATTTTCCCTGAGCTGAAAGAGGAAAGCCCATAATCACAATGTATGCCGCATTTCTCAGTTCCTGAATTTGTTTGTGAAGATGTTGGTATTTCCTCACTTTTTCCATTGCCACCTCTTCCTAAGATGTGTTGGTACTGCCCAGTGACACCCACCACATATGCTTATTTGTCCTTCACGAATATGAGATCTGGTTTATATAACTCGTTGTTATCTGTTATATGTGGTTCCTGAGACACTGCCCCATCTTTCTCTTTAGCTTCCTTTGACAACATTTCACAGATATAGTTGTGCCTTTTCATTTTTGCATCCTGCACAATTGGGCAGTTTCTGATGATAATAGGAACATGTTTCATTCTCAGCCTGGCAATGTCTGCAGAATTTGATGTACCTTTCTTGTCTACCCTTTGCTGGGAACTCTCTTTTGGGTTAAACATTGGGTCTCCACTGCAATGCTATTACGGGCTTCCTGGAGGGGATGCCTCAGTAGTTCTCCATCCAGAAGCTGCTGGTTCCAGTCTCCTTCCACGTGGGTAATGCCCAGGCCCTGGGATACCAACTTGGTCCATTTCTCAAATTCTAGTTTTTCTCCAGTTTCAAGGGTTTGGAGAGCTGATCTTCGGAGTGGGTACCTTCCATTCTGATGTTATTTCCTCATCACCATAACCGGGTAGTTCCATTACTGATTTGGGTTCCAGTATCGATGGCATCTTTTCTTTGTCTTCTCCAGCTTTTATCCATAGCTTTTAATATGCTTGTTCAATTTGTTCTATTTTCAGAATTATTTGATTGTTTCATCCGAAGACTGAGCAAGTCTCTGCAATCTTTGGGCTTGTGCACTTGGGATCAATCCCACCAGCCTGGTGATACCCAAACCTCCATCCTTTGTGCTTGAAGAAGGGATGCTATCACATGTGCTCAGTGGCAAATGCAACCATTCCTTGACAGTCGATTATATTTGTAGGTCAAGGGACTTGAGGAACCCTCCTTTCACATCAGTGTGGTCCCCAAGTAAGTTAATGTGGCATTGGTATAAGTTTTCAAGATCTCAGTTTTCTATAATGGTTATAAAGGTTTCTATAATGGTTTTAGTGATGCCTTATTGATGCATTGTGAGCAATCTCCTAATTCTATGGATAGTTCTGGTGAACCTACACCAGTCCAGGGGTCAGTCTGCAGGCCCAGCTATTTCTCAGAACTGCTGGGTTCATTCATGTTGAGAGGTGTGCTGTTAACAGTCTATGCTGGACAGTCTATGCTGTCTTGTTATCCCATGTTCTCACTCCCTGGAATTTCTTCTGCACAACAACCTCCAATTCTTAAATATGTTATCACAGAGGTATTACTGTGATCTCTAATTGGCTCGGCCCTGGCCAGGAGCTGGGTGTCCCTCCTGGGGCCAAGTGTCATTGGCTCCCATGGGACAGGGGAGCTGCTTCGAGCAGCTTCTAACAGAAGCCACCTCTGCAGCACCCCCCACTACCAAAAATTCAGCTACAGAAACCCAGGACACCCACACTCTTCCACCTTGGTTTACAGCCAAATTAAATAGAATCATCAACATTGGATTGCCTTGTTTCACACCAGTTTGTATCAGGATGTGATCTCTCTGATCATTCTTTGTGTTGATATATGTGTAGATGTTCTCATACATGTTCTTGATCTGGTTGATATTAGGAGAGTCTACTCTCTTCTGCTTCAGACCCATTAGGATATGTTGATGGCTCACGGTATCAAAACCCTTTGTGATACCAACAAATACCACTCCCAGTTCTCTATGTTCTTTCTTAGCATTTCGAATTAGTAGTTGTAATAGCTTCTGATTTTTGGAGCATCCTGCCGCTGTTATAAATCCTCTCTGCCTGCAATTAATGGGACATGTCTTGGTCAGCCTTGCTGTCATTATTCTGGAAAACAGGCTCAAAATGTTTCATCAGATGGTAATCGGTTGCCAGTTGTTGATGTCCTTCAGGTGTTCCGTTTTGGTTGACTTTGGTATTAAAACAGTCCAGCAACCCCTCACCATGTCCACTAAAATTCCTAAAGCCAGCCATAGATGGAAAATTTTCATGGCCTGGGATTAACGAGGGGCCACCTGCCACTGCCTCCCTCTGTGATGGTGGATTCCAGCCAGCGCCACGTATCCCTGCAGAGGGAAATGAAGGCAATGGGAGGCCATGTGCACACCCATTGTTACTGGGTTCCGGGTGCCTGGCACTAGAAACAAGAGCCCCACTTGGGGCTCACTCTGCTGTGTCATTGAGGAATTGACAAAACCATCAGAATAGTGGTATTTTCACCTAGGGCCAGGATGCTGGTGGATGGGTCGCCCTGCACTGCCGTGCGCTCACCCATCATCCCACTTGTTTTGAACCTCTCGTGTTGCTTCACAGCAACAGACTAGAGTCAAGCTCAACAGGGTCTTCTTTTCCTGCTAATTCCACCAAGCCCATTCTCTTGGCTGTGGTTTCGCTGGATAGTAGGTAGGGACAGTGAGAACCATTCATGTGTGTCACTAATTAGATGACGAGGCATTTGGCTATATTTTTAACACATACAATTTATATATGTCCCTTTTCCGCGTTGTCACAGTGGCCTGTCCACCTTGGTCAAAATCGGTTCTGTTTTGTCCCAAAAGAGGTGGTAAAAGACACAGGATGATATGAGTCCCAAACTTTTTCCCCCACATACTATCTGACCTGATCTAACTGGCTTGTGATGACCCTACATCCCCAGTTGCCGCTACACTTGAAAGCTAAACTAAGATGCTAAACTAAACTGAAAGCTAAAACTAAGATGCAACAACTGTCTGAACTTTGCTCGCAAACTTATATATAATATCAATGGAAGTGAGAAGTGCTCTGGAGGCCAGAGCCTGGGCTGTCCTCTCCTCCCTCAATTTGGAGAGGCCCATGGCGCTCAACAGTTCATAGTTCTTGCATACCATTTCCCCTGCACTCCAAGGGGAAAGCCCACAAATGTAATGTCTGCCTCATTGGTCAAGTCCTGAACTGGTTTACGAAGATGCTGTCATTTCTTAACTTTCTCTGTTGCTGTTACAAGTTCAGGAGGATTCCAATGCACACAATAAAAGATGCTAAAACACAGCAAAGTAAATTTATCAATAAGCAAAGCAAATGTATCCTGTTACTTGTGATAGAAAATCATACATACTGACCCTTGGAATCTTAACAAGCCGCTGAGCAGGAAAAGGAGATGGAGCATGGTACTCAACAGGTAGGCAGTGTACCTTCAGGGCATCCCTGGGATCAAACAATGCACATCTGGTCCTCCTCTCTCCCTGAGCCCAGAACCACTCTCTGGAGCGGAGTTTCACCAGCTGCAGCATCAGTCCCTGCATGACCATCACATGAGCCGAGGCTGCAACAGCTTAAGATACTGAGTCCAGGCTAACAATGGCTCTATTTTTTATTGTTCCTTTGTCAAATGCTAAGTTCTTAGCAGTTCGAGGCTACACTAATGTTTCTTTCTCCAAGGTTGTGTTTTCCACACTGAAACTATGCGGTATTTTTTCCATACCACATCGGTGAACACAACCATAGACCAAATATGACAGGGCCTTAGACACAACTCTGGTCCCTAACACAGTTGCAGCCACTTGCAAAGATGTTTTGTTGTGCTTATATCTCACTGTCACATCCACAACATATGCCTGATTATTTTTAACAACTACAAGGTCTAGTTTGGATAATTCATTGTTGTTGTCTCGTATGAGTGGTTCTTGAAACACTACCCAATCCTTCTTCTGGGCTTTTTTAGATAACATTCCACAGATGGGAATGTATCTCTTAATCATTGCATTTTGAACAGTTCGGCAGTTCCTGATGATACGAGGGCATGTTTCATTTTCAGCCTGGCAGTATCCCACTTACCCCTTGCCAGGAATTCTCTTGTGGGGTAGATGTTGGGTCTTAATTGAAGTGATGTCAGGAGCTTCCTATGAGGTATGCCTCTGTAGTGTTCTATCCAGAAGTTTCTAATTTTGCCGGCCTTAAGATTATCAACTCTCTGGCCTTGGGACAATGTTTTAGTCAAGTCTTTTGCATTGTCCCAGGCCAATTTTTGTTCGGAAACCCCTCCCGCATACCTCACAGGTCCGCTCCCCAGGGGGATCCACTTTAACAGTTCCTTTACAATATGGGAAGTGACAGGTGATACTATGGCACTTCTCACTCCCTTTACCACACTTGGCACATTGGAATACAATTCTTTCCCCCCAGACTTTTTTCAGATGGTCACCTAGCCCTGCTGCCTAAAGTGAGGACAAAAACTTTTGAGGCAGTTTAGTTGAGGTAAAATAGAGAGGAGTTCTTTACTGAAAAGCTGTTCAAGTTCCAAAATTATACTGATGCGCACGCAGCATAGGGGTGATTCCTATTTTTAGAACACTACTTAATTATCATAACTAAAGATTACATCCAACCCAGGGACCATCCACCCTTGTACCACCTTGGTGCCACCCTTAGAACTCCCTCGGGTCTGCCCCTCGGCATGCCTTCCTGGAATTGAATTGGGGGTCGCAGGACCCCTTTCTTCCTCACCATCGTCTTCTTCATGTCACATTCCCCTGACTGGAGGTTTTCCAAACTTCATGGGCCTTCTAACGTGTTTTGACTACAATGTGTAATGTTATTCTAGTCCTAGTACATGAGTCCTAAATAAAATGTTCTTAGCTAAGACATTCAGGAATGTAGTAGATGTGGAAACTGCTGGTTGCTACAAAATACAAAAATATATACATATATACAAATACATACAAATACATAAACGCTTAAGGCATCAGCCCCAGCACTGCATCTGTCCAGCCTCCCACTTATTCTACACCTCTCATGTCTCTTCACAGCGCCAGACTAGAGTCAAGCTCAACAGGGTCTTCTTTCCCCGCTGATTCCGCCAAGCCCGTTCCTTGGCTGTGGTTTCGCTGGATAGTAGGTAGGGACAGTGGGAAGCTTGTTTATCCATTCATGTGCATCACTAATTAGATGACGAGGCATTTGGCTATTTTTCAAACGCATATCATTTATATATGTCCCTCGTCCATGTTAAGTAAAGGTGGCCCGTCCATCTTGGCCAAAATCGGTAAAGATTTGTCCAAAATTTGATGTTATACATCAGATCATGGTTATATTCCCACTGTCCACAAACATGATCTTACTGGCTTGTGGCAGCCCTGCATCCCTAGCTGTTGCAGTCTTTATTGATAATATATTGATAACATATTTTCAGCAATATTCTGATGAAGCAACAAAATTAGGATGCAACAACAGTGTGAGTCTTACAAACATATGAAGAAGATTTACAGATGAGAAGAGTGCTCTGGAGGCCAGAGCCTGGGTTGTCTTCTCTTGCCTTGACTGTACTAGAGAGATCCAGGACACTCAACAATTCATAGTCCTTATTAAACCACTTTCCTTGTGCGCCAAGTGGGAAGCTCACAAATATCACTTCTGCTGTGTTTGTTAGATCTTGTACTTGCTTGTGAAGATGTTGGTATTTCTTCTTTAGTGGCAGAACTGAAGGAAGAGGTATTAGGGAGAGTGAAAGGGAAATGGACTGGTAGAATCGCACCTTTTTGACCCCAACAGAAGTTAAGCAGGAGATGGAAAAGCCCTGCCCCTCCTGCAATCAGGCATATGGAGCAAACCAAGTAGATAGGGGGAACAGAAACAGGTCCCTGATCGGAGAACTAAAAGAATCTCCTCCCAACCCTCATCATCTCCCCAGGTACCCTTAAAGAATAGGTATGAGGCCCTGGACCCAGAGAGTCAGGGAGAGGATGCTCAAAAATAAGATCTGTCTGGAGGATCTCCCAGTTGCACCCCATCTATCAGATGGATTACAACCACAGCTACAAAAAAAAGGAAAGAAGGGTAGTTTTAGTAGATGACTCCTTTTTGAGGAGAACTGAGGGCCCTATTTGCTGACTGGACCTACCCCACAGGGACATCTGCTGCCCTTCTGGAACCTGGATGAGGGATATTAGTAGGAGACTGACTCCCTGAGCTAATTCAGACCTCTTGACTATTACCCACCGTTGGTAATCCAGGCTGGCAGTGATGGCATTAATGAAAGAGCTATCAGGGTAATCAAAAAGGACTTCAAGGCTCTGGGTCAGTTAGTTAATGGAACAGGAGCACAGGTTTGCCTCAGTTCCTGTGGTAGCCAGGAAGAATGAGGAGAGGAGTAGGAAAACTCATCAATATGTGACTAAAGTATTGGTGCCACCAGTGGAATTCCGGTTTTTCTCTTCATGGGGCAAATCCAATGGCACCAAGCCTGCTAAGAGTCAGATGGACTTCAACTGTCTATCAAAGGGAAAAGGACTTTAGCCCCTAAGTTGGCAGGGCTGATCAGGAGGGCGTTAAACTAGGTTTGAAGGGGGAAGGGGTTGAAATGANCTCATCAATATGTGACTAAAGTATTGGTGCCACCAGTGGAATTCCGGTTTTTCTCTTCATGGGGCAAATCCAATGGCACCAAGCCTGCTAAGAGTCAGATGGACTTCAACTGTCTATCAAAGGGAAAAGGACTTTAGCCCCTAAGTTGGCAGGGCTGATCAGGAGGGCGTTAAACTAGGTTTGAAGGGGGAAGGGGTTGAAATGAGGCTCTCCAGGGATGAACTCAAGGGTGGAAAGCCAGAGTTAGGAGTAAAATCAGCAGCCCAGCTGAAGTGCATGTACACTAATGCACACCGTATGGGTAACAAGCAAGAGGAGCTGGAAGCCATTGTGCAGCAGGAAAGCTGTGACGTAGTCACCTTCACAGAAACATGGTGGGATGACTCACATGACTGGAGTGCTGCCATGGATGACTACAGGCACTTAAGAAGGGATAGACAAGGTAGGAGAGGTGGAGGGGTGGCTCTCTATGTGAGAGATTCTCTTGACTCTGTGGAACTTGAAATCAGGAACAATAATTTTGAATGCCTGTGGATCAGAATCAAGGGGAAGGCCAACAAGGCTGACATCCTGGTGGGAATCTGTTACAGATCAGCAGGACAAATTGTGGTGAATAAGACAACTGAGGACTATTATGATTGCCTGTGTGTGATGTGCCAGATTGGCAGAACACCAGCCACTGAGAAACACCAGACCACTCAGGATCTATGCTGTGGGTTAGGGTTATCACTGTTGATAACTGCAGTAGCTGAAACCACAGGACAGGGGCTCCAATAATGTGGGAGCAAAGACATCTTTCACCAGATGAGGTTGCTCGTAGTCCCATCCAACTTGGCCTTGAATGTTTCCAGAGATGGGGCATTCGCAACCTTCCGGGAAATGTGTTCCAGTGTTTCACCATTCTTATCACAAAAATTTCATCTCTAGTCTGAACTGACCCTCTTTTCTTTTAAATCCCTCACCCCTTACCCTGTTACAATAGGCCCTACTGAAACCTTTGTCCACATGTTTCCTCTGAGGGATTTTGAAGTACTGGAAGGCCCCAAGGAGGTCTCCTCACAGCCTTTTCTTCACTAGGCTGAATAGCCCCCACTCTCTCACCCAGTCTCCATCAAAGAGGTGTTCCATCCCTCTCATCATCTTGGTGTCCTCCTCTGGAACTGCTCCAAGAGGTTTGTGTCTTTCCTGAGCTGAGGACCCCATCGAGCTGCATGGGATGGCAGGGAAATCAACAAAAGTGATTCCCATTCAGAACAGGTGCATTACAGACATCGAGAGGACATTTGGCTTACATGCATGCAGACACTGCTGGTGTGCACCTGGAAGCTTCCAGTAAAGGCTGCTTATCTATCTATGACCACTAATGTTGTTTTGAGAGTTTTTTGGAAGGAACTTAGGCATCAACAGGAACACACATGGACCTGGGAACATACACATGGACACGGCAACACAGGCAGATGGACAGACAGACTCAGAACACTGCTTTGCTGAAGGGGTTTATTGATCATTCCAGGGAAATTCCCAGGGCTCCCAAGTGGTCAGGGTTGTCCTCCAGGGATGATGATCTCCTCATGGCACTGGAGAGGGACATGGCACAGCTGTCATCACCAGTTCCAGTCCTGAAAGACAAAGCCCATAACAGCAGCCCTGGTGTCCACTGGCACATGAGAGGGGCCTTGTCCCCATCCCGTCGGACTGCATGGGCCTCGGGGCAGGAGAAGGGAATTGGATCCTGAGATCCATGTGGCCCCCAGGGTGCCTCAGCCTGGGGTGCTCTGAGCCCAGAGCCCTTCACTGCCTTCACGGTGACCTGGGGGTCTGCAGAGCACCCTGAGTGCAAGGAAAGGCTTGGGGGCAGCTCTGTCCAGCTCACCTGGTACAAGGACCAGGGACAGCCACCTTGAGTCCCTCTGCCATGCTCAAGTTGTGCCTACCCCAGAGGGCTCGAGGATGCCCCAGAACCCTCCCAAGACCCTTTTGGGGGCAGAGGACCATCCCATATTTCTCACCTGGAGAGGCATCCAGAGGCAACTGAGCATCACTTGAGCAGAAGCTCCACCTGGACAGCCACAGGGGACTGGGGTGAAAGGCAGGGTTAGAGACACACAGGTCTGTACTGGGGTACACTGGGCTGTACTGGGGCACACTGGGATGCCCCAGAGCATTCCGGCCACAAGAAGAGAGAGTCTGGGCCCAAGAGAACTCCGAGTACCTACCTCAGACCTCTTCACTCAACCAATTTTGATGCCTCCCTATAGAGAGACCATGAAGTGTCACTTTTCACTGGGGTTTCCCCAATCCCAGTAAGGGATGGGGGGGACTAAATTGACCTCCATTTCCCAGACTGGGTGTCCCCCAACTCCAGGACTTACCCCAGCACAGTAACCACCACTGGTTTCGATGGTGGGCTGCAGAAGGAGAGCAAAGCCTTGGTTGGGATCGGCACTTGTGGGGCTGCCAGGGAGAACACAGGTGTCCCCACCCTCCCCAGCTCACAACTGCATGACAGTCTGAGCAGGTCTGTTTGGGATGGAGGGTCCCATGGAAATTTGGGACACCACTGCAGTGGGTAAGGCAAGGGACTGAGGGGAAAAACTGGAGGAAAGACCTTGGGAATCATTCACGGGAGGGCATTTCCCAGTTTGTCCCAGTTCAGCCTGGCAAGGCTTTGTCCCACATCAGCCCTGTTTGGAGCTTGGTCCTGTTTCTCCTAATTTGAGTCAATTTGGGCTTGGCACAGTTCAGCCCAGTTTGGGTTCGGCCTTTATCCTTGAATAGGAAACGTAGGAGATCCTGGGGAGATGCTCGAAGGGACCAAGAGGTTTGGATGGGAAGACCTAAAAAGATGGTATTTGGGGAGAGAAGGACAAGAAACCAGTGAGACTCTCCCAGGACAGAACTGAGTTCAACCATTCCATGAGGAACCAGAGCTCCAGCGCCAGGAGTTTATTTGTGGGAGTGGTCTGAGTCTGTCTGTCTGTCTGTGTTGCTGTGTCCATGTGTATGTTCCCAGGTCCGTGTGTTCTCGTGTCCATAGGTTCATTCCCATGTCCATGTGGTGTTCCCATATCCATTTGTGTTCCCGTGTCCCTATCCCCTCTCCCTCCTCTGCATACCCGGTGCCATACTGGCCACACTCCCACGATGAGAAGACTTCTGGAGGTCTCTGCACAGGAGCTCCCCTTCACCCCCACCATGTGCGCCCCAGGCAAGGCAGATTGGGACACTCTGGAGTATCCCCCAAGGGGGTGGGTCCATCAAGAGACACACTAGGCAGCCCTTGGGTCACTGAGGGTTTTGGGGCACAGCAGGAAACAGGTTCTGACCAGTGGTCCATGAGCAGCATCTCCAAGGAGCACAGGTTGGAGTCAGCACAGAAGAGGAACAGGCACAAGATGCCTGGATCCCTGGGCCCTCTGCCCAGATTTGGAAGGGACAGGAAAGAATATAAAGGGAGTCAGTGGATGTAAAATACTCCCAGATATCAATATATGCTGGTGGGTGAAGGGATCTAAAACAGAAAGACATAGGCATACTCGTGAATGAAAAGCAGGTTGTGACCCATGGATTTGAGCTCACAACCCAGAAAACCCCTGCATGGGAGGTTACAGACCAAAAATGCCTGAAAATTCATTGGTGGGGGGTGGGTGTGCAAAAAAACATTAAAAACTAACACTTCTCATTTTTCTATCTATTTAAAAAGCATACTAATTTATATATCAGTTGATTTCAAAATGGAACCTTGTATCAACTCTATTATATATAGGATCTTACAGTATAAGAAATTCTGAGTCTAGATATACAGGGTTGGAAAATACTAGTATAACTTTTTTAATACATAAATTAAGCAATAAATGGCTTGAAAGTGTGAGAAAATATGATCAGTACAGAGGAAATAGAAACAGCTCTGTGTATTCGGAGGTTTTTCCCCTGCCGCCTTTCAGAGCACACACCTCGTCTGAGATCTTGGCTGGGACTGAAATCACTGCTGCTGTCTGGTGATAAGTGCTGGTATGGCAGTCCCCCCCCCCCCGAGACAGAGGCGCCTGGCTCTGCCCCCTCCAGGGTGTTTCCAGCCCCTCGCCTGCGGCTCCACCTGCCCTCCCCTCCCAGCGCAGTCTCAGGTGTGGCCAGTGAGGATGATGAGGGCACGGCCGCTTGTGGGTGCTTATCTGGGGGCACCTGCTGTGGGGAGCTTTGGCAGTGGTGCCGTTGATTGCAGGGAGTCTCTCAAGCACTGACGGTGGGTGAGAGTGTCTTGAAGGAGCTGGGGGAGGCCCCGGGGGACATCCAGAGATAGAGCATTGCTCAGGGAAGGTACTGAGGGATGAGCTTTGTGCCAGGAGCTGGCACAGGAGAGAGGAGCAGTGCAGCTTGTACAGGTGGAGGAGTGTGGGGCATGCAGGGAAGATGCAGCTGGGACTGGAGGAAGAGCTTGGAGGTTCCTTTTATTAATACGAGCACGCAGGGTGGGTAGTGAGGTGCTCGGGCAGGTGAGCCAGTACTCAGGGGAGGGGGTCACTTTTCTCAGCACCAACCTCAGTTCCAATTCCCTCTTCAAGGAGCAGTCATGAGGATTTTCCAGTTTTGGGGCTGGGCTCCAAAGGAAGCCACCGGAAATTGCTGCTTCTAATAAATCTGTAAGTATGGGAGGCTGAAAAAAGCTCACTGCTGCAAACAGCCAGTAATTTCCACTGATCTTCTAACTATTAAAACCAGGGAGTTTTATTTTCTCTGTGCACAAAACCTGATGGTATTTGTCAATCTCACTTGCTAAGTTGTGTGTTGCTTGAGCAATCCTTGCCTCTTTTGTTTTTACTAAAGCAATGGTCTGTTTTGCCTTGGAAGTAAGAGACTATCCCGGTGTCTGGGGCTTTTGCCATTTCCCCCCTGCCCCCACCCCGTTTATCTTGTGGTGAGTCACTCTGACAGGGACGTGACCTGTTTGAGACTTACCTGGTGCCTGTGTGGTTATTGTCAGCACTCGGGGAATTGGAAGGGCAAAGCTTGCCATAATATTGCCATATTTCTTCCCCTATACAAAAGGACGTGTTTTAGCAAATGTGATGTTGCCTGGTGCCACCTGTAGAGCTCTCTGACTGCCTGACCTCCCTTTTCCTTTCCCTGTTCTTTCATGGCTGTAATTGTTACCTGGGTAATTTCAGAAGAGCTGTTAAGTTCCTTGCCTGTGTAGATGTTCTGGTAGTACCAGGGAGGGAAATCCTTGAACCAGCTCCAGAACTTGACTACAAGTAGAATTTCTGAAGGAATAACAACAGTAAGGGGAAGCAAATAGCAAGCAGCCAAGAACTGGTCTGTTTTGAACACATCAAAGTTTTCCTGTCATGTGTTGTTTGGGACAGCGTTCCCAGCAGATGATTTTGGGAAGCAGATTTTGAGGAGATTCAGAGTTCGTTGTATGTGGCCAAATGTATCCCTCTGTTCGTGTTTTCTGCTGCCTGAATCCCATTGATGTGGCTGCTGTCCCCGCTTTTGGCATTGCAGTGGCTCTGCCACAGTACTGAGACCTCATGGGTGGTTGAGAGTGCTCGACAGCTCCCCATCAGAACAGCAGGTTGGTAGTGTCTATCCATAGGGTTACACTGGTTCAGGAGCATTCTCTGGTTTTGCTGTTGGAAGATGGAATAGACTGTGTGCCTGTTAAATCCAAGTACAGCCAAGAGCTGGGAGGAATCCCAAGCAGGTTTGGTGACACCACAGCAGTTTAAAAAAAATCCTAACCATTAGAGAAACAGTCAGAAAAAAATGGTTCCTTTTTTGCAAGGAGAAGAAAGTTTCTGTACTCACTAATGAAAATACTCAACTTGGAATGTACAGGGTGAGGAAATCTTGGCTATGTGTAGGCTTGAGAAAAGGTGTGTAGGTATCTGTGTGTGACACCCGTGTGTATCTAGGAAAGGAGATCTAGTGCCATTTGAGCTACCTGTGAGTCAAAAAATTGTGCATTTGTCTGAAAAAGCCAAAAACTCTGTTGGCCTTTATTGGCACCTGTACCAAAAGTGATGTTAATGGCTTTTTCCTACTGCTCAGTTGAGGACCTCAAAACCCTCACCAGAGGTTTGTGAATGAAAGTTTTGTGGATGCGACAGAGGTAAACAGGGTTGTTTTTTTGTGGCAAAATCTAGGTAACCTAGAGATGGAATGAATATTTGGGGCATAAAATTTGAGTTAAACTGCAGGGGACAATGTGCATATTTTGAGTTTAATACCTGAGATAGTCAGTAGAGGAGTGACTCGACGTCATAAATAGGAAATCAAAATTTTGGTGCTGGCTTCCTGGAGGAGGAAAAAGGTTCTTTTTCATAGGAAGAAAAGAATGTTGCCCCATTGTTTCAGGTGTAGGTGACAGGCTGCCTGGGGAAGCTAAAGGCAAGAAAAACATCTGTTCTGACCCTTTCTGTGCAAATTGGCAGAACAGGCTATCAGCACCAGCGTGGAGGTGAGCAAGGTGAGCACTGACTCCTGGGCTCAAGTGTATCCTTGGTGAAGCCACACATATCCTTTGTTTTTTGTGTTTTACAGATGATCTTCAAACTTCTGATTGCCAACCCAAAGCAACAGAGACCCAGCTGGTAAGAGATGGTGGTTGAGGAGCATCTGATAGGAACTGCCATGGGAATGCCATCCTTTCAGGCAGTATGTCAGTATGTGCCTTTGCCTTTGCTTGTTTTTTGCAGAGGATGTACGCAACCTCTGAGTGCCAGAGCCACTCACTGATGAGCTGACTGACAAGCTTCAGTGGTCTTCAGCTGGCCCTGTGAGTAATCCCAAACATATAACCGGGATCAGTGTTTAAGCATTTGCCTCTTCATTTTGCAGGTGCCATGCAAGTAGCCTTTGGTAGGGGATGAACGTTTGAGGTGAGGTGGGAAGGTGACAGGAGGAGCAGGAGTGCACTGAACTTTCAGAAATGCCATGTAATTTTGTCTGTTGCTCACCCAGGTATCCTGCATGAGGACAGCTGCCACCTGGAGCAAGTGATTCGAGGACCTCAGTGCACTTCAGAGATAGTGAGTAGCAGAACTGTTGAGTTTTGACCAATGTGCTGCTGAACTCATGCATTGCTTTTGGTTTTCTTTATTGTACGCTGACTAAGTGAATAACTCAGGGACTGCAGGAACCTCTGAGCTAACCAAGGCAGACCTCATTTATGATGAAGATGGGTTTGCATCCCGAGCTCTCTGAAAGATAAGTTAAGGGCCATGACCTGCAGAGGGGATGAGAGCAGGGTACCAGGTTGAGAATCCCCAGGAGGGATTTTGAAATAGCATAGAGGAAGGGGATGTCCAGTAACAGGCCTCTTAGTGCCCATAAAGGGAGTGGCTTACTTTTGACCACAACAGTAGGGCTATGCAGGGCAGAGCAGTTCCAGTCTGTGTCATGTAGTTTGTCTAGTCCATCTTCATGTCTTTGGCCTCCCTCAGATCACAATGTTTTTCCATCTTTCCCTGACAGGCTTTATTGTAGATGTCAGATCTCATTCCTGGGCCTTGAATGTCTGGACTCCTTGACACAATGCCGATGTAATCTCTTCCTTTTCTCACAAGCTTGCATGTGCATTGGAATTTCATCCTGAAAGTTTCCAGTCAGGTGTTTTTTACAGCCTGCTTCCAGGCTGTATTGCAAGCCATACTCTGCAGCCATCCATTGTAAAGAACTTGTTTTTTCATCCTTCCATTCTTGCTTCCCGAACATAGGAGTCTATATGCACACAACACGAATACCAGGCAAATACAGGGAAAGAGAGGTAACTCAAACAGTGCTATGTAGGTACTATATATACACCCAAGGAAGACAGATAAAGCACTATATTACCCAAACAGAGAAGTGTCCAGCCCTGAGCTGTGATCCTTCTCGCACACCACCTGCCCGACTAGAGACTGCCCCGGCCGGAGGAGAGACTGCACCGAAGAGGCTGACCCAAGGAAGTGTCCAAAGAGAATGTGTCCCAGAGCTTCCTCCCTCACTCTTTATATCCCACGTGATGTGAGATAGTAGGGAATGCCTCTTAGTGGTCAATGTATGGCACCTGACTCATTTCCCAGGGAGACCTGAAAAAACAACAGACCTAGCCAAAGACTAAAATTTAAACTACCACAGTTTCCACAGTCTCCAAGGGGTCCTTTGGTTTCATGAGGCCCTGCAGTGTCTTGTCCAACTTCCCTTCCATTATCCAGGGACACCTTCCATGAGTTCAGGCTGCACAAAACTCCTGACCTTGGACACCTCCAGGGATGGGATTTCCACTTACTGGGAAACCTGGTCCAGGTTCCTGCCACCCTCATCCTAAAATATTTCTTCCTGACATCCAGTGCAAACCTGCCCTCGTTCAGTTTCAGATCCTGTGCCTTGTTCTCCCAATACAACCCTTGGCAAAAAGTGTCACTCTGTCTCTCCTGTGCTCAAAGCATGACATTGTCATGGCTAAACACCTTGGAGAGAGACCAGAGACATCCCACGGAGACATCTGAATGTCTCAGGCACATGACCAATAGATA
>VWZG01007260.1:7180-38082 GCA_013396735.1 Grallaria varia
TTTTTTCTTTTTTTTAAGTTATAGAACTTGGTACATACGAAATAGCTTAGTCAGTATTTGTTTTTCACTCCCCCTGCACCCTTCTCAAAAACGCTGTGTTTCCCTATACTATTTCTTTCGTCACTGTGTTCTGTTTTGGGTCAGATACTAAAACGTGACTGTTTCCCTGAGAAAATAAAAAGAGAAAGATGTGGCTTGTAGGAACCCTTAACTGTTCCCAGCTGGTCACAGAAGATGAAGATTTGTACAATCGGAAACATTTTTTTAAAGATCTGCCTAGGTGCAGTATCCTGTCAAGACTAGTGACAGGAAAGAGTTTGATCAGAGCATGGAAGAGCAAAAGTTTTGATCCCAGGATTGTTTCTGCTTCCTCGTTTCCACACTGTCACTCCTGTTCAGTTTTCCAAACATCTCTCTTGGGGAATGCAGTCAGCAAACCGCCCCCAGTCACACTGGAAACCAGTGACAGCAGCCAAGATGGAAATCAAGTTAAGTGACATTAATTAATTTATTTCCAATGTAATACATTACATTAAAATGTAAATTTTCAGTATAATTTTCTTTCTTCTGGGCTTGCCTGTGCTGTATAACCCATACACCAAGAGTGGAGAGGAAGCTGCTCACATGCAACTTTAATTATAAAATGTTAGTATTTGTGCTGGTTTGTAGGTGCAACGTTATTAATTATCAATATAATTCTATGATTAAAATAGAGCAGACAACACACGACTAAAAAGAGGTGATTTTTTTTTATTCATAACCATCCAAACAATACAGGGAAAAAATGCGTAACACAGATGTTTGAACAAACACACTACAAGGACACAAAAAAAGAACGATATTGACATAGGTAAGAAACCAAACACAGAGGGATTGCACAGTTCGGTGCTCATGATCACCACAAGTTTTGTGCGATAGCAAAGGATCGTGCCACATATTTTGTCACAACTCAGACAAAATTTTATTCTCATATAGTTAAACTTTGTCTTAGTCTCATTTTTTTTTTAATAACTACCAAAATCACAGATAAAAATTTTCTCTGCTGGTTTGAAAAGGAATACATCTTCAAAACAGGATATCACTTTGCTTTTACTCCAATATACTTATTGCAAACAATATATTCACTTTTATGTAATAAACAGGTTTAATTCTCCCCAGGTAAATAGAAAACTATTTACAACTTAATTTAACTATAGGCCACCCAATCAACTAACAAATTACATTAAATGCTTTCCTCCAGTATTAAGATTGTCATTCTTACAAGCACAACTAAGCTTTACCTTAGTTACAGTAGTAGATCTTGCTTTGTTTCAAGTTAGTTTTTCTTTTAAAGAGAGGTACTGAAATAGTCTAGTCAGATCCACTGTGTTCCAAAGGCCATCACAGCAGTATGTCACAAAAATATACTTTGAGATTTCTTAATAAATTTTACGATATATTTGCTTAATATAGGTATAAATATATATATGTAGAACTAATATTGAACTATGCAAAGAAAAGAGCATGCAACAAAAAGAAAACATTACAGAGTATGTGAAGTCAGGTATCTGAAATCAAGTATCATGAAAGGCTGTAATTTCTTTCTTCATTGCCTAAGAAGAAAACAAAAATAGGTTAGGAGTCAGTGTGAATACAAGCTTAATAACTGTCTTAGAGTAAGCTGAAATAATTTGGAATGCCTTTCTCAAGAATTGATCACGCCTCTTTTAAATTTAGAACAAAATTTTAATTTGAAAAAAAGTGTAGAAGGAGAGATAACAGTTCTTAACTACTAAATATAGTTATATATGCATATATGTATATGTGAACCACCAGAACAGAACAGATAACAACTATATAACCAAAAACCTCCGAACAATAAGTCCCTGAAGATACGGGGTGGGGGGTCAGCTCCTCTCGTGCGGGCAGCCGGTAGCAGGCAGCGTGGTCCCTTCGTTCTACTGGCCGGCCAGCTCTGGCCCCGGGGCGGGGAGGGGGGTGAGCAGAGGGGTCGGAGATCTCCCTCGCTAATGCCTTGGTGTCTCAGGGCGAAAATGGCAGTAACTCCAAAGCAGTGAAGATTAGATTGTATATCCCAGTGGAGCCCTGGGCCCAACGGGCTAGGAGCAGAAAAGCAGGGAAAGAAGCTGGAACCCGCAGCAGAAGAGCCGCAGCCTCCACGCACTGGTTCCGTCTCCTCCGCCTCTGCCGAAGAAGTGCCGTGAAGCCAAAGAAAACCACTCCCCAAAACAAAACAAAAGAACTGTCCTCCAGAGCTATCGAGGTGGAATTTCGGATCGTTAGCTAGGTGGAGGCAGTGTCAGCCCCCAAAGTTCGTGTTAGCCGGAAAGGAAAGAAAAAATCCTGAAAAATCTAAAACTATAACAATAACCCTGTTTACTTCATCAAAAGAAGGAAGAATCTGTACGTACATACAATATAGTCAGTAATAATCTAGCTGTTACTGCCATCACAATATCGTTCTAAACCCACTGGCTTCAAAATATCTATATGCACCCAAAATAGAGAGCAGGCTAGAAAAACTGCAGGGATCTGTATCAAGGGACTATGTCTCTCAATCACTGGTGCTTTCAACAATTAGAAAGGAGACAGTTCCTGAAGAGCCACAACTAGAAGCTGGAACTGTTCTTTTCTGCACTCTGAATAAACACTTGTTAATGTCTCTCTCTTCATACAGTAGAACTTGCTCCTGGACTGACTTGTGCAGTCATTCTGAATAGGAGGTTTTTTCTGGTTAAAGCTCAAAGTAGAAAACAAACTAAGAAATCAAGTCCTGTCACAAAAGTTCACAAGCCCCAAGGTAACAAACTCATCCCTTCTCATGCTAAAACATATCATTATTCTAGATGAGAGATGGGTGTATTTTTCAGGAATGGTGTCCCTGAATCCAAATAATCCTTGCTGTTGCACAGTTGGAGCAGAGTATCTGTTCTAACTCTTTATCAGGTGTGGAAGAAGAGATCAAGATGAGCAGGGCCAAAGAGAAGAGGCATCCTGTTTTTTTTAGGGAAGATTGAGAAGTATAAATTTTATCTGTTCTTAGGCAGAACCACCTGAAAGACAAATTTCAAAGACCTTGAAGCTGAAGATTGAATACCCAACCTATCTAAATCACCTCAATACTGGGAATGCCTGACTGGGACCATGGATTCCTATGACATATTTCTGCCAAGTTCTTAAAGCTTGGAAATCCTCTCTTAGAGGACAAGATTAGAGAATTTGACTCATTAGCATTAAACCATGATAGGCAGGAAGCTCCCCACATGAAATTAAAGATTCTTGAGCTATGCTAGTTAAAAAGAAAGTCTGGTGAGACTGACGTCTCTTAATTCTTGTTATGTTTCATACTTAATTCTTTTCAAGAATGGAATGACTACTATCCAAGTGTTACCATGTGTGATTGCCTACAAGGGCAGAAGGAGGAAGGGACAGACAGAAAAGCAACCTCCTTTCACATCCCCCCTACTCCTGAAAAGGTTCTGGAGCAGGACTCGTGACAGACTGAGGTTAACTGCTCTGTGGAGGGAGCCATCCTCTTCAAGCCTTTTCCTGCTGGAACTGCCAACAATTAAGCTAAATGCAACAATGGATAAATGTCTTCCAGACTGAAATGAATAAGTCTTGTAACACAGGCAACTAAACAGGGAAGAGTAACACTAAAAAAGCATGTTCACAGGGCACACATACATATGCATAACATACACGTAATAGTAACAGAAAGTGCTTTAAGACAAAAAAGATTACCTTCACTAATTCGTTTTTGTCACCATTTTCCCGATGTTGGTAAATGCACTGGCTAAGAACAGCATATAGTTTTTCCATGCGAAATATACTGACGTTCTCAGTTACCACGGTGATAGAATGCAACACTTGCTGAAGAAAAAGATGGAAACAAGTTCAGAATAGCACAAGATAAGCTGCAAACACAAAAGGTAGGACGTGACACAGGTGCATGGCCAACATCCTGTGTGAAACTATTTCTAATTGCTGCCACATAGGAGAGTGGATGTTTTTCTGTGTGTTCAAGTTCTAGGCCTATTACCAAGCAAATAAATGAAAAAACAAAACACCCCAAAAACCCTAAACAAAAAATCACCCCTAAACAAAACCAAGCAGCCAGAGTGTGGCGGTTCACCCAGGTTATTGACTGCAGGTGAGTTCCAAAGAGGCTCTCTGGCAAGTTTCAGTGACACCCGTGTTAAGGAAACAAGTTTTCTAAAAGACATGTTTCATGACTGTAGCACTGTCCTCACAGCTGAAACACCTGTAAGGGCAGTACCATATCACTTCTCCAGTGGGCACATGCCATTAGCACCTTGGCTCTAGAGAAACCCATGTGGTTTCTCTACACACATAGGATGACAGGAACAACATCTTACAAGGGGAAGCAGAGGGACAGACACCGATCTCTGCCCTGGTGACCAGAGACAGGAGCCAAGGGAACAGCATGAAGCTGTGTCTGGGGAGGTCTAGGCAGGATATTAGGAAAAAGTTCTTCAGAGAGCGGTTGGGCACTTGAACAGGCTCCCCAGCAAAGAAGCAATGGCCCCAAGCCTGACAGAATTCAAAAAGCATTTGGATGATGCTCTCAGTCACATGGTGTGATTCTTGGGGTGTCCTGTGCAGGGCCAGGATTTGGACTTGATGATCCTTGTGGGTCCCTTCCAACTCATGATATTCTACAGTTCTATGAACAGAACTCCCTAAAATTTGGTGGCTTAGGAAGCCCGCCTTAAAAAGTTAGTTTCCCTCTTTTCACCTCATTTCTCATCATGCCAGGTAAAGAGCAGCCTCCTCTGGTTTGACCAACCTCCAGGACCTCAGCACAGCCATTTCTCAAATTTTCCTCACTGCAACATCTCCTGAAGAAGACCAGGTCTTTCTTCTACCCTCTCCAATTTATGCAAAGGAATTTCTTTTACCCGCTGCAGCTAGGCCTATTTTTGACCCTTTCCCCAGCTGTGTTCTAGCATAGCACCTCCTCTCCTATAGGGGACTGGAAAAGCCCTGTAACACTGTACTTGTATGAACACAAAATTCTAACACTGGATTTTGAAAGCATTTGAGAAAAGCAGGTATTAGCATTTTGTTCAGTATGAGCTTTGGGTCAATCCAAACTTCACGTTAATTTCAGATTAAAAGTCATCACTGCTAAAAAAAATCAAGGTCCTTTTCCAATCCCTAATAAAAACATGCAAACAGTAAACCAAAACAAGCCACAAACAATCATAAAAACTGCCAAGATGTTAAAAACCAACAGTACTAGCAGTTCATGTCAGTGGGATATTTTAAAATTTAACAAGCCCTGTTACACTAAAAATTAGGGAGTTCACCAAAAGCAAGAACAGCACTCTACACCAGCTCTAGAAATAACAGTCATAGTTCATTACAGGTTGAATTATTTCACAAGCTATATATCCCCCCCATAGACTGTCTGAATTGGCATTGGTTAACAACTGACTTAATTTACAACTCTCTATGTAACAAGAAAATATCTTACTTCAGTATTAACAAAATTGGAACTTAGACTTACTTTGAGCTCACAGGAATCCACTAACACACTCTGTGTGCCAATTTTCACTGTTTTCCCAACACACACCAGCTGTTTCTCTTCCACCTGAGAACATCTTGCACGAGTCACACGCTGTACCCACAAATCTGGAACGACATTTCTTAAGTCAGGATTTCTCTTTACTTGGAATACATAGTATGAATGAAGTATCCTGTACCTGGAAAAGAGTGCGTTTCTGCAATAACAGAGGCAGAACTGTTACCATTTTTCATTGACAAATGCTTGACTTCTATTTTCTTTCTAGCATAAGTTACTGCTCCATAGAAACTTGGACACACGAGAAAAGCATTAGACAAAAAGGCAGGGTAAAACAACAAAAAAAAAAAATTAAAAAAAAATAGCCACACTGCCAGTACAGCACTGCACAAACTCCAAATGCTAGTATGTAATTTTCCTATTCCACACGTGACCCTGGGTCCACACTGCTTGAAGTACAGCTTTTTAACTTGTGACTTATTGCTGGGAAGATCCTCACACAA
This sequence comes from Grallaria varia, assembly GCA_013396735.1. Lineage (NCBI taxonomy): Eukaryota > Metazoa > Chordata > Aves > Passeriformes > Formicariidae > Grallaria > Grallaria varia. The sequence goes on from VWZG01007260.1 coordinate 13,232, forward strand.
TAAAAGAAAGCTAACAATTGTTTTTCAATTTTTCATTTGAAAAACAAACTGCAGAATCAAAAATCCAGCAGCTGCAGAAAAAAACAAGTTTGGCCAGCATAACTCAAGGGGCAGCACCATTATGCATTATGCACACGGTGGTGTGCTGATTTGAGAGAAAGATAACAGATAAAATAGAATTCAAGAAGGCTAAAACCTCGTAAGTGGTGTAACCCTCCTCAGGAAGAAAAGAGAGGTAAGTGACCTGTTTGACCTTTCACTTACCATTTGAACCTCTGTCTTCAGAAGTTCCAGCTTTTTGGCAATCTGGCACTTCACTCTGCTCTCTTAGGTCTGAATTTTCCCGTTTCTTTTCAGAAGGGGATTTAGACACAAGGAGAACTCTCTCTCTTTCATTTTCCGTCCCATTTTTCTGTCGTTCTTGAAGTACATTTTCATGTTCTTCCATAGGAATATCCTGGGAGGATGCAAATTCAGTGCAATCTGTGTTAGACTCTTCATGACTTTCTACTTCATTTTGGTCTTCAGGAATTTTATTCTCTTTATTGAACTGAACATTCCTCCTCTTTGCTGTGATACTCAAAGACTTCCTGTTCTTTCTGCGTTTTCTTCTTGACTTATCTACAAAGAGATACATGAAAAAGTCATCCAAAACATTACCCAAACAGCTCTTCCTTCAAAATCTAGCCTTGTCATCTTACTTGACTTACAAGGAAAATGACCAAAGGAGCTCAAGTACCATTGTACATCTCCCTACATATGTCTAGAGAAGAAGTTGCAATTTAATGGGGTCAATCTGTAAAGCTATACATAGTTTAGGAAGAGCTGAAGAGACACTTTTAAGGGAATATGTGCTGGAGAAAAACAGTTGTCCATAAAGATTTATATCTCATGTGCTTTCTCATTCAGTTATCCCTGTTCAAAACAACTTGGCATTTTGCCTTCCAAAACCCCCCACCATTCTTTGTATTCGTGGAGTACCACACAAAGCCTATGTGGGTCAAGTCAGAGGCAAAATTCCCAGACATTTTGGCAAGACCAGGAAACTTCACACCATGCCGTGTTTTAACTGAAGACTCCTCATTTTTGCATAGGAAAAGTGAAGAAATAATGATCTTTCCTTTACACGTCTATGATTATTGATACCCTGGTTTTTAACCCTTCCCCCCCTTCAATTGGAAATCATGGTAAGAGGTAGCATAGAGTTTAACCTTTGAGGGCAGGGAAGGGGAAAACACTTGCATATAACTGAAAACTAGGTATGTAGTCAGAAACTGTCATGCACAACATTTTTGACTTCAAGAGGTAGCAATGTAAGAGCCATTAAATGTCAGTTGGGTCACCAATACAGTCCATTACAATGTCAACCAGCCACTTCAACTTCACAACCACACTAAAAGAATGATCTGTGGATTTATCCCATGTTTTGAAGCATATTATAAATTTAATGCCTCTGGCATGAAGAACCAAGCATCACAGGAATGTGTTAGGTCACAGGAGCAGCGAATGCAGCAGTCACTTTAGCACCTTTTCCAAGAAAGTCTGAATAAAATGTATCTTGCCTTTACAGTAGGGGGTACTGGCATCCACAGGCACTGCTGACATCTTTAGTTTTTCATTACACTTTGGATCTGCTTTCTTACACCCAGGAACAGAGTCTTCCTTTGGCATTACACAGAAGTAAGAGGAAGCACAGTTTGAACCTTGCAATAAATAAGAGAGAGCAAAGAATTGTGTCTTCTATGGCCGGTTACAAATACAGAGTCAAGTCTTTAAATCCTCAGTGTCAAAAAACATACCTCTTTGCTTCCGAGATTCTTTAATTTCTTGGCAGCGTTGTTCAAAATCTTCATCCATTTCTTCCCTCACTATGGAATACGCAGTATCTCTCAAGGCACACGCTCTGTGCCTAAGGAGACGATCTGAAATTTTAGTCAAAAAGCAGTAGTTAGCAATCAACATTTCTATCACAGTATCATGCCCAAATAGTTTATTTAATGCTACAACATTCACAGCCTGGTAAGAAATACTCTCTGAGGATGTTTAAAAATATCTAATCCCACATCTACTGTCCACAGATGACATTTATCAACTTACACATTTAAAATTTTTACAAATTAGGGTTAAAACCACGTCCTCACCTCCAGGTTCTTTAACTGGGTTGTACTCTAAAGCATTGCTACAGATTAGATCAATGTCGTTTAGAAAATCTCTTGCAGTTGGGTACTGGTGCATGTCAATCTTGGAGAGAACTGTGGAGAGGTCCATGGGCTGTTTAATAACAGCATTGTAATCGGGCACCTACAGAGGAAATATAGATTTAATGCAGTAGCTATCAGGAGTAATTACTTTTACGAAGTCAAATAAAGGACTTCTTAAAAACCCCAATATGACATATCCAAAGATGCAGAAATTAACCAGTTAATTTCTTGAAAACAGAATGGCTGTTTCAGCTGATTTTGAAGAGCCAGACCAGAACACAGGACAAAAAAAGCAGCAGAGAGGTCAGAAGCATGTGTGAGGCAAAGAAGGGAACTGTCACCCAGAGTGGGATTCATTTCAGTTCCTTTTAGAAAATAACAAAGAAACCTCTCAGTAAAGTCACCTGAGAGTCTTTGTTGTTGTCAGCAAAAAAAAGGCTGCAGGAATTGCACCTTGGAAGCACCAGTCCTAGGCACCTGCTTTAGAATGAGATAACTGGACCCAGAGGTGCTGACTTCTTAATTCAGATTATAAAAGAAGCCTAATGAGTAGTTTAGATGAGGACATCTATATCTGTTTCTATTGTACACATCTCAGAAACTACAACGAAAGGAATGCCAAATCTGTGGACACTTAGGGGAACAGGACTTTGCTGAAACATAAAGCTGTCTGAAAACTACAGCTCACTTTGAAGTATATGCCCCAGATTACACTTATTCAATAAATTAAATGAGAAATGTATGGAAGGATGTGAAACACTAGATTATTACATTAATTGTTGGCTTGGACCAATTCAAGTGTGTGCATGTGGAAGGGACACACCTTTTTCTGAAGGGTGAACCCACCATTTTCTACCCCTTGCTGGACCTAGGCACAGTAGCTGTATTTCTCTTATTCTTTACTTCTTCTCTTCCTAATCTCCTTCCTCAATATTTTGGGTAATTTAGGACTGGATGGGCTGCATTTTGCCAAATTGCATGTGTTAGCACATGCTATGTCAATGCTTTGTGGAATGCTTTTTTTTTGGTTTTATGTTACCCTTTAAACTTTTGCTAAGTTTCCTTATTTTCCAAAGTTTACCAGTAAGAGTACCCTCTGAGAAAATGTGTACAGCTTTTCTCCTATGTGCTGTCTCTTAAGGTGTTAAAAGAACCAAGGGCTCTTCTGATATATTCAGAGGGCAAATACTGTTGAAGCCTTGTATATTTTAAAGTTAAACCCCTTTGGTGAGCTCAGAGCTCAAGGCTTGGGATCTTACAGAGGAAGAAAAAAACCACACAGCCCATACACTTGATCTTATACTACGGTCGATCTTATACCCTGAGCACAGAATGTGAAAATTTATGTGACAAACTGCTGCTTCTACTGCTATTCTAGCAGAATATTTACAGACAATTAAAGAGCTTTAGGTTTTATTAAAACAGTCCTAGAGGTATTGTTTATAATTACAGAGAAAAAGAAAGAGCTTTGATTTTCAGTGCTGTAACACACCTAATATATCAAAGGCTTTTCATGGGCAAACTCTGTTGGCATTTGGTGTAAATGGCACTTGGACTAGATGATCCTTGTTGGTCCCTTCTAAAGGAAATACTCTTAAGTTTTAAAGAGGTATTAGAAGAAACACAGGTACTTCAGTGAACACTCGTAACAGACCTTAGAGAGCCCTATGGGAGTCAATAAAAGTAAAAGCAAAATTAACTTCCTGCTTCCTGGAAATTCAGAATGCTACAATCCCAAAACCAAAGATAAACCTTCCTATTAAAAGCACACAAACACCAAGGAACATAGAGAGAAATTGCGAATACACACAAGTATAACGGTATTGCAGATCAACAATAATTTACCTCCTCTGGGTCAACAGGCTTTGTAAATGCTCTGAAACGTCTATCAATGACAAGTCTGTGAGTCACATCCCTTAAGTAAATCCTAAGTTCACGCAACGTATCCTCCTCCTGCTCCTCCAGCTGTCTCATTTCTTCCTCTGTCAGCTGTCGAGGTTTAGGTGGTGGTGCTACAGGCAGAACTTCCAATGGCTGCCGAGCTGAAATTAATCAGAAAATTTAGGCAACTGATAGCACTCCAAAATAATCAATAGGAAATTACTCCCAAAGCAAACACTGTTAATTTACAGTTAGCAGAGTTTTATACTTGGAATATCCTTACCTGCATTGTTTTTTGATGCAGGAGGTCCAACAGCTTGCCTCATAACTAAGTCCTCAAAAAAACTTCTTCTTTCAGCACAGGTAGGCCACTGAATTTTGAAAACTTCTTCACGATCATTATTAAACAACACTTTTATCTAAAGCATGAGGAGAAAAGGTATTTCAGGTACATGGCCACACAAGTCTCTTATATTCTATTCCAAAAAGAGGAGTATCTTTCTAAATTAAACTGAATATGCATCTGGATAAGACAAGCTATGAAAAGTTATTTCCTTAGCCTTAGAAGACTAGATTTTCATAACATGTCAAATTAAAACATCTGCTCTGAAGAACACTTTCTACAGTTTAGGCTCCATGAAAAAAAAAAAAAAGTACAATAAACCACTAAGAAAGGAGTGACATTCACCACCTCCAAGGCTGCTTATTTTGTATTTATCTGTCTTGTTGTCCTTTAGCTTGAATCTTTATGGCAGCTACAGAAGGAACCGGCAAGGTTCAGCAAACAAGTGCCAGCTTTTTGGTAAGGTGGGCTTTATAAATTTTATTTTTAATTAATTTAAATTAGGTGTCTGAAGTTGCATACTTCCAAGTTGTACTCCATTTTCCCATCTCCATTACCAAAAGGTATGGAAGGAATTTTAATCCTTATTTTAGAAAGCATTTTTTAACAGTATAAAAACTTCTGCTACTGAGACTAAATAATCAGAGCATCATATTCACAATTTGAACACCTTCCTTTAATGCCCACTCACAGAAGTTTTTTTTCTGAGACCACAGTACAGCTTGGGGGAAGCAACTGTACCACTAGAGGTATCCAGAAAGCTCAGCATGCACTCTTACTGAATTTTGTTAAGGAATACAACTAAAAATTGATTTCCAAGTTACTTAAACGGAATTTGCACCTTAGCTTTCTAATTTGTCAAGTTTTCACCAAGAAAGAAATCAAAGTTTTTATGAAATAATTTAAATTTTAGATTACATTCCATAAGTAAGAGTGTGTCCACTGTACTTTTTCAGTAAAAATGTTTTCAGAAAAACAATCGTTTTCCTAGCTACATCTCAAACACCTTATATTCTTCACCAAGTACACACCTAGCCATAATGAATCACTGAAATGATTGCCTGAAGTAGATTTGTACCTCTGTCTAATAAGCATGAGTGTGTGAGAAGGGTGAAAGAGTTGGGCCACAGTCAATCTCTTTCTTCAGAAAACACTTTAGATAAATGCTTTCACCATTGTTTTGTCTAAACAAATTTTAAGAGACTGGGTTTGAGTGCCTAAGTAATAATAGTTTGAATTTGCTTTAGAGACATACTACTCCAATGCTTCCAGGAGTTATAAATTAGCAAGCAAAAAAGGAAGAATAAAAAAGAAAGAAAAGTATTCACAGAAATACCTCTTCTGGGAGATCTCCATGTTGCACATCAGATGTTGCAAGGAGCAAAACTGGAGCAAATGTTGGAATATTCTGCAGTAGTATTGTAAAAACAGCTTTCACTGTAGGTCCAACAGTCTCCCACCACAAAGGGATTTGTGGGACATATATGATACTTGGTGCTGTTCTTTGAGCTTCTCATATCAACTGGTAAAATGAAAGCTTGGGTAAGAAAACTACATCATGTAGAATAGGCTACCAGATAACTACCAGTCAAACTATCTTATGAAATAGGAGCACATGCAGCCAAAATATCAAAAAACAATAAATGAACAACTCCTTAACAATAAGGTAAAATTCTCACTTTCACTCAAATATAGACATTGCTACACAGAAACCAACCTGAATCTCTGCCTGATTTCAAAACTACTTTGGTGTAAGATAACTGTTAAAGAGGCTCAGAACTCAGCTGATGTGGTGGTGTGCCTGCAAAAACAGGACTGACCTTTCAGCAAGATGTACTAGCCTGGAGAGATCACCACACAATTGTGACACCATTTTCAGTTCAGAGTGGGCACATACACAAGTCAGACTGCAGCACAGATGGGACAAAGTCCTACGTGAAAAGATGAGAGCTGGCACGGTACAATAAACCTGCTTACAAATTTGTATTTTCAAGTACGTTTTCTAAGAGGTGACCACTCTTTAGCTTGCCTGAAGAGCTAAATCACTCAACTTCTCAATACCAAAGGATCCATCAGACCAGATGATGTGCTTTGGAAGAACACAAACCACTGCTTTCTCATGGCACCTCAGTCACAGAAGACAACATGCATCTACTGCATAATGGAAGTGGCAACAGTCCTTTCACATGACAAACTTCTCCATGGACCCTTTCAGATTAACAATATTCAAAGAGTTCCTGTCACAAGGTGGGAAGAGCACGTAGTATATCCAAGGCAGTGACTAGACAGGGTAGTTACATGTCCCCAGATGCAACCATCCCATAACAAAGAAGGAACTGTTCCTCCTATGTAACGAGTATCCAATCATGGAATGAGTCTGTCCTGACTCCTACAGCAATCAAATGCTGCTTCTAAAGGCCAAAATATTTTAATAAAAACAGAACGGATTTCCTGACTAAAACTGGGAAAAAAAAAAAAAAAAAAAGGAAAACAGCACTAATCTGCTTATATTTACTTCTCCTAGTTAAGGAAAGCACACCACCATACATGAATTTTAATGCTTTTACTGCATGTACTGCACCAATACAAGTAGTATATGTAAAAGAGAAACCCTTCTTTTCCCCAAAACCTTGACTACCCTACAAAAATACTACAAAATAAGGCTTCAGAAAGCACATGATGCCATCAGGCTGGTGCAGTGCCACCTACTGGGAGCACAGAGCCTTGCGAAGTTGAGAAACTTTCTGGATGGATAAAGAGGGCTTTATTAGCAGCACCTCCCTTCTTCCGGAGCTGCTAGCAACATTCTCCCTATTTCATTTCAAATGGAAAACCTGGCTATGTATAATATAATATCGTTATATGGTATCATTCCATCTAGAAAAAAAAGTAGATTTACAGACAGAAGTAAACATAACAGCACGTTCAAATCAGGCTGCCTCCAATAACAAAGAATTTTGCTTATTTCACTACTTTATTATACTGTTCATGAGCTCTACAAGATTTCAATCTCGTAGAAAAGATTTTTAATCTTTGAGAAAAAAGATACCTGTGCACATGTTTCTTCCGGGGATGTGGTACTAACAAATAAAGCAGGCAGGTCTAGTGTATAAACAGGAAACTTTTCCAGGGCATGTATCACTGCAGGTGCCAAATGAAAAGCTTGCCCACACCCTGGATCTTCAACTAATAAGAACCGCGGCCTGAAAGATGTTGGCTGGCAACGAGGATTTCTACAACAGTAAGCAGAAAACACGTTTAAAAATGAGTTATTAATAGGCATACATATGTTAAAGGTTTCTTAGGGGGTTTGTTTTTTCTTTTTTGTTTTTAAATTGTAAATATGCTCCATGCTGCACCAAATAATAACCTGTCTATGATTAGGAAGACTATCAAAGCCTATTTTCTCACAAACTGGCACCATACCTCCACTAAGAAATCCTTCCAGTCCTCACCATGTCTGCAATTCCTTTGGCTGGGTTAAGTAACAGTTCTTAAATCCCACAGGGGGACTCTCCAGCCAAACACACACACCCCAACTGGTAAAAAAAACTGATATGGGGCAGAATAACAACTCACTCGCTCAGCACAAACTAGTCTAGGTATCTTCACTTCCCATACACAACCATTTTCAGTCTGTCCTGACTTTAAGTAAACATGAGATCTCTACACCTGTCAAGTATAGCTAAAAGTTGGCCGTGCTTCCTGGAGATGGCAGGAAGCCAGGAAGAGAGCAACATTTCTGGGGAAAAAAATTAATGTGGGCAGTGAAACATTAACTCTATCTGAAGAAGCACACTGTTGGATTAGTTAAATTGCCTATTAATTTCCTAATAATCTTGCTTTACTAGCATGAAACACACTTGTGAAGAATATTGTGGTTTCTTCCACAACAATACTGCTGTACCTTTATTTGCTCAAGTCAAAGATCCTAGAGACCTAACCAAACTCAGCACATCACATCTTGTGGACAGCACAGCCACAGAAAGGGAGAAGAATAACTGACACAACAGAGACAACCATAATCTACTGTTTCAAATGTTGGCTTACATGATTTCCACAATGAAAACATCAAAGGACTGATGACAAACTCAGTAGGTGACAGGTACAAAATGCAGACATTGTTTCAGTTTCTCTCACCGTGTTTTAACAAAGCATTTCTCAGTTTTGTTTCTACTACATAATTTGCTACTGGTTTAACACTTGTAAGGCAGAAGGGCAAAAGATGGCTACACAAACCCATAGGGTTTTTTTAAGCTACAAGGGCAGACAGCACATTTTCTGGGTCTTGAGTCTTTCAAGGAATACCATGGATTAAATCAACATATTCTAATAATCTGTGGATCATCTTGATTTAGGAAAATAGGGCTGGGCCCTTCAGTTTGATGTGTCAGGGCAGTGCACTCAGAACATTAGTACCCTGTTGGACCTTCAAGCTTACTTCTTGCAAATATTGATCACTACCCACCACAGCCATCTCTCATAATATCTCAGCACTCCTCATAACAGAACAGCTTAGACCCAGCCATCTTAAAAATGTAAACATAAGGGGACAAACAGACCTGCTACAAGTGAGGAATTCTGCCTTTTCATGATCAGGCACTTCATGAGTTGGCCTCTCTTCAAAGATTGATGGCGATTCCTCATCAGTGTCAATCACATCATTTCCTAGGAAGACATGAGAGCTTTGTTAGATTTCCTGTATAGTCCAAGCCTCACTCTTGTATTAACACACCTCCAAAATCAGTGCAGAAAACTATTCTCTTATATTTCATCATTTGAGGGCACACACCGAATACTCTTTTCTGAAGAGTTCATTCTACCACATATGTAAGGAGCTTACACTTTACAAAGCTGTCCTACATCCCATGATTTGCGCAAGCTTTTCTCTCTCTGTTGACAAAAACTTGGGAGGCCTTTTCCCTTAGAATAAAGATGGTTAGGAACAACTGCTGTGGTTCATAAACACCTGAAAAACCCAATGAGGCTTTTCTTATTGGAACCGCTTCACCACAGGTTTCCATTTGTCCAGGATTAGTCAGTCAAAATATAAGGACCCACACATCTTCTAAGTAAGGCTCCTCAAAGATCACCAAAGGAGGAGATAATGGGTGGTGGACAACAGAGAGGAGATGCAATTACCCGTCTCCCAGCCCCAGTGCTTTCATTGTGTTGGTGGGTTTCTGCCTTTGTTTTATCAATGCAAACAATCTACAAACAATACTGGGAGGATATTCCCCAGGGACTAGCACAGTAACTATTCAACAGCCCTCTGTTAATCAGGAGAGAGTTTATCAATATTGTTTTGTTCTCATCAACTGACAAAGTAAACTTGGTCAGGGCTGTCACAGTCAGGAGCACAAGCTCACATGCTATGCAGGTCAAGTCCCAAAGTACACACCACTAAAACATCCTGATCTCATGTGCAAGCATACACTGTGATCCATAAACATTCGAGTTAAGAGACCCTAATAGCCAAAAATCATGATAGTTAAAAGTGGATTTAGCTTAAGCCACTTGGACTGTGGTTCTGACATTCTTCAGACAGGAAGTAGAAGCATTTATGTAACAATACTCTTCTCCCAGCATGTAAGCATTTATTTGGAAAGAGGTGCCTCACATTAAACTTTCGACCCAGCTCTACAAATGATAAATGTGATGTTAGCTACTGTCACAAACAGGGTGCTCCAGCAGAGAACACAGTTCTCTACTGTGTATTGAGAGTCACTCACAGCTCCCATCCAGCACTGTGCACATGCAAAATTAAACTGTCATTACGGCTGAGGGGTTTGTATATGTTATTGCACAACTCACAAGTTTTTGCTTTCGCAGAATTTTAAACGAGTGGACGTTACTGTTATACCTTGCTGTTGGTCCTTCTTTAGTGCAAGCTCTGTGTGGGGAAATACTCTCTGCAAGGCTTGTAAAATTCTTTCCAGTGTGTTTTCCAACAGTGGTTTCAAAATAGGTGATAGTGCTCGCCCAGGTGAAGCCACAGCCCTCTGTGAAGCTGGAACAGTCTTCTGCATGGCCTTGACAAAATCCTTTGCTGTTATTTTAATCGAAGTGACATCTAACTGCAGTTTCTCACTCCTTTCGTATATCTGAGGGTACCGGCGACGCAAAGCACAGAGAGCAGCTTCAGCACATAAGGCTTTAATGTCAGCACCACAGTACCCTAATAAACAAAGCAAGAATTATGTCAGTCTCAGGCATCACTGAAGTCAAGGCCAAGATTTCTAAAGTGAAACACTGAAAGACTTTGAATGCAGCTAAAAATTAACAGGGTAAGAGAAAATTCCAAGAATTACTGCACTGCAGACAACTTTTCTTATGTGGCTCACAGCCTGATATCCTGCACTTAGTCAGCAACCTCCTAGTCAGAACTTTGCTCCTGGGAAAGATATCCTAAACCCATCAGTGTTCCAAGAAAAAAAGAAAACTGAAAGCAGCATCTAACTTGGTTTGCTTCCAAGGCATGCCAGCTGCTCCCCCTTCCTGGCTCTGCAGCAAGGCACAAGAGCTCAAGCACTGCCTGGTACAAGCCTCAGTTCCCTATGACTCAAGTTGTGCACAGAAACCTAGTTTTCAAACTCACCAACACACTTCTCAGCCAGTTCTTCAAGAAAATTGTCCAACGGCTTCATGGTCCAGTCTCGTGTGTGAATTTTGAAAATCTCTTTTCTCGCCTGAAAACAAAACAGTTGTATTTTGGTTTGTCCTAAGTTTTGTCTTCAAACAACCACAACTCAAAATCCCCCAAACCCTCACACTAATACAAATACTTTTCTTATCTGCTAAACTTTTCAGTATTTTAAAGATCAGTTAATATGGTCTCCTTTTCAACCAGGAAACTTTATAATTCTCAACTTGTTACACTGAACTCCTGATGAGGGCTGCAGTGAAATAAAAGGCATTCACATCTTCCATAAAAAACCTGAGTTTTTAGAAGTGTGAGACCTAAGAATCCTCAGGAAAAAATTTTAGTAAAAACCCCAAACCTATTGGCAAACAGATTTTTCAAAGAAAATTCTCATATTCAGCAAAATTTGACAGTGACAGTCTCATTAATTCATCAAATTTGTTTTTCTCATTCAAGGAAAACAGTCCTAGCACTCCATTTCCAATTGCTACAGTTACTACCAAGAAGAACAATAATTATGACTCAAGCCACTGTCACTCAACCAGAAAACGTAAAATGTTGCCTATCTCCATCTCTGGTCTTAGCAAGACTTTCACTGAAGTATTTAAGTATTTCCTGGTACACAAACCAAGTATGGCAGATTTGTAGAATTTTTTCATAGTGGGGTATCACGTATTAAATCTCTTCTATGGTACCTTCTCTCCTGTTCCTGAGAGCAGATAAAAACTGGAGACAAATGTTTGTGTTAAATGCACTGTTTAGTGCACTTTCACTAGCCTTCAATCCTATAAGACTCTTTTATCCTCTTTCCAAAAAATGCTGAGGAAAAGAAATATCAGCGACAGCCAGAGAGAAAACACAAAAACAGCATTCCAGTTTTGCCCACTGCCCCCACCAATATTTTTCAGTTGCTAAATACCTATTTTTTCCATTGCTTAGCTATTGCTATTGAACTAGAAAGCTTCCCAAGCCCCTGTCCCTGTGCAATGACTTCACATTTTTGTCCAAGTCCCTATTACTAAGTACTAATAAGAATGTCAGATCCCAACATACTTCATTCGCTCCAGCACCAGCTTTGCTCAGTTTCTGTTGCCAAAATGGAATTCTTGTCTACACACCATTTCTTTCACTTTCACAGGGCTATAGCAGTACCTTGTAACTAATTTACACATTCATTCTTAAACATTTCAGTGACTAGCAACACCCCACAGTCTTTGCTGGTCAAAGAGAAACCAAAACTAGAGAACTAACTACCTGTTGCAATCACCTTAATGATATATATCCGGCAGAAGGTCTGCCCTCCACGGTACAACACACTCTCTCCAGACAGCCCTCGTTTGTCCAAGTTGTACAATACTGACAGAGACTTTCACTGCTCTGCAATGCTGCCCTGTTACAAGGTTTGGTTATAAAGATGGACTCTCCCTCACTAGGATTAAGGTAGAGTTGAAGTTCTGACCTCTTTGTTTGGCAAGCTGAAGAGGAACTCTCTATCGAAGCGACCCGGTCGTCGTAAAGCAGGATCTATAGAATCCAGCCTGTTGGTGGCTCCAATTACCACAACCTCTCCTCTGCTGTGTAAGCCATCCATGAGTGCCAGAAGTGTTGATACAACAGAGCTAACAGAAAAGTACAATTTTCATTTAGCAGTTTAGTAAATCTTGAGTTCCACATAATCTTCGCCAATGTTCACTCAAAAAGAACAAGCTCTTACTGATAAGATGCTGACTAGCAAAAGACAAATAATTTTAAGTCAAAATAAATAAGGTAACAGACCCTGTGCTGCTATCAAGCTTAGAGAATTTTTTTTAATTAGTGTTTAAAAATAATCTGAAATTCAGTAGTACTGAATTACTAGTTTTCGGGATTAACTTGATGTGGCACATTCATTTAAAAGGTTGCAATCTTCTTTTCACAAAGATCAAGCAGCTTCTACATATGTACGAAAGGTATCCTACCTATGAACTTGGTCTTGTTTACTGGACCGTACAGGAGCAAGACCATCAATCTCATCAAAGAAAATAATTGAAGGTTGCATCTGGTAGGCCTACAATTAAAATACAGGAATATTGACATCAGGAAAACAACATTACTTGAAGGAGAAATGCAGGAACAACGTTAAGGTTGTAAAGTCACTGGAACTGGATTTTTCAGACCAGCATCAGGGATATCTACTAATTGAGTTAACGTGGTAAAGTGGCACAAGCAATAGAAGGCAGCAGCCATTGAGACTGGGCAACAGGAACAAATCACACCTGCAGTTTTTATAGCTATTTGGCAACAACCAACAACAGAGCTGGGACTTCATTCAATTACAGGTTCTGGCAGCAATCTATTTTACCAATTTAAATGACCATGCTTTTAGCCTGCAACTGTTTCCCTCTGATCTTTAACACCACCATCTCTTGCCTCTTGAAGCCTTTTTTAGGGCTCTTTGTTTTTTTTTCTGTGAGGCAAGGAGTGGCAGTTGTGTGTTGCTTTACAAGGTTTTCTTGGTTGCTTTACTAATATTTCACAATACTTCTCAAGACTTCAAGCCCCCCAAAACCCCTCTGAGAAAGGAAACCCTGACAATCTCATTTCAGTGGAAGGAGTTGACAAAACATGAAAAAGAATGAGTTCTTCTCAACCACAGAAAATCAGTTACAACTCGGAACACAAGGCGCATTTCAACCTTACCTGATCAAATAACAAACGAAGCTGTCGTTCAGATTCCCCGACCCATTTACTCAGGCAGTCAGCACCTTTTGTCATAAAAAATGCTACTCTCCTGTCACCTTGGCTGCATTCACTAGCAAGTGCACGAGCAACCAGTGTCTTTCCAGTCCCTGGTGGACCATAGAATAAACAACCTCTGCAATTTGAAAAAAAAAAAATCATGTAAGAAAAAAATATAATTGAAAAGTACCTGTTATGACCTCCTAAACACACAACTGTTCTTGCCTAAATCAAACTTTCTTTTGATTATTTGTAATACTTTTAAAGTTACTAAAAGGAAAGGATCTGAAGTCCTATTTCAATATACCAGGACTTACAAACTCATCAAGTCTACTTGCACATAGAACTCAAACCAAAAAAACACTCCAGCTCCCCCTTTTAAAGGCAACACACTTTTAAAACATAGTCTTGTCACACAGTAAATTTCTGAACCTACATGTATGCTGGATTCTATCCATTTTTTAAAAATTAACTTTTACTACAGCTAAAAAAACCCCATCAACACTGCTTAGAATTCTGAAGCATTAAAACAGTTACACCACATTTGAATATTCTCCTTGAAATGGGTGAATTAGAAATTACCAACAACATCCATTACCTTGGAGGTTGAATTTTGAACCTCTCAAAGACTTCTGGATAAAGCAACGGAAAAACGACCATCTCTTTTAAAGCTGAAATGTGGTCAGAAAGACCACCCACACCATCAAATCGTACCTAGAGATGAAATCAACAGAACACATTTTATATGTTAAAGAAAGTTGCAACCTCCATAAGGTTCCATTAAGAATTAGATGCCAGCACAAAGGAAATGCTCATGCCAATTTTCAAATCACTTGAAAGAAAACTGTAAGCCAAGGTAGGTATAGACAGCCCATTACTGAAAGCTTTCATAAATACTGAAAACAGCTCACAATGAAGTAAAAATACTTACTGAACAATCTATTTTCACTGGATCAACATCAGCCAGACTTGCTCCAATTTTCATGCGATCCTTGTGCACTCCCTTTAAGTCACCTTTCCGAAAGTTGCCAGGAAGTGTCCTGATTTGAATTACAGAGAAAGATACAGGAGCTTTCTAAGTTATTATGCAGATTCATGATTTTCCAATGATAGCAAGTGAATGCAGACACCCTTATAAATGAGCATAAATTTCCTGCATACTTAAATATTTGTTCAACCTGTTTTACATTTCATGGCCATGAGTAAATAAAGGAAAATGGTCACTCCAGACATTAAACTGAACTGTTTTAACAACTCTTAGCACTTACGAATATCCATGCCAGTCAACACAACAGGAATACAAGCTTAGAACAAGTCATCCTGTATGTGCAGACCACAGATTGACACTGACTTGTGTGATGGAAGAAACTCCTTTCCCCTAAGCACAGTGGTACCTTTCAAATACTTTTAGTTTCTATACTTTTTTAGTTACAGCCCAAGACAATACTTGTTTCAGTGGAGATTAACATTATAAAGGCTGCCCAGCACTGCTGGTCCTTCTGGCAGCCTATGGAATGTGTGTGCCAGAAGACACACATCTGAAAGACGTGGCTGAAAACTTATTTGTTAGACTGTCAGTAAAATAGTTTTTCTAGAACATTTGTTAAGTAACGAAATTGTCATAATTTCCTCTATTTACAGCATTCTCTGTTATGGTGGCTTTCTTTCTGAATCAACTACTGTAAAGCACATGAGCAGTAGAATTTTACATTAGGAAGTTACACCAAGGTGTTCCTACCCCCATTCCCACCTAGAAATCAAATTGCTTATCAAAATCAATTCTGTAAATCCAGTTGCAGAGAGTCCAGTTACAGCTGGCAGCACCAACAGACAGGACTGACAGAAATTACAAAGCGTACAAGATGAAGATGGTAACACTTCACAGTTAGGCAGATGTAAGGTCCTCCCAAGTAGATTCCTCCCGCCCCTATTCTCCAATTTCATTAACCTTCTTAAATTTCTGTTCTTCTGCTGCCTCTCAAAATCTTCATCATCAGATGAGGAAGAGGAATCACTGCTGGGGACTGTGTGTCTCCTCCGTCTGCAAACATTCAAACAAAGAAGTGAAAAAATTAAAATACACACCAAGTGGAATCAAAATTTAATGAGATCTAGTAAGTTTCCAGAACATTGTATTCCTTATGAATCTGATTTCAAAGTACATTGTCATTTTCCTCGTGACAGTAAAACTTGATTTTCTTAGGAATGGAGAATGTTTAACCAGTGTGCGAAGAAATTTCGTAACCAAGTTACTCCCTTTGTCAACTTACCCTCTCTCACACAGACAAATTTAATTGCACTTAGCATTATGTATCCACCTGTGAAACATCAATCTTTTTAACTTACTTAAAAACTTGGCTTCAAAACCCCCTACTTCTATAAAAAGCTAAACAAAGTGCTCCTATCTAGCAAGGGATGGCACTCTTGACACTAACTTCTCTGTCATTACTATTACTCTGTCCAAAACCCCTCTATCATTACTATTGCGATTTCTAATTTAGAATGTCATTTAGCAGTTTTCTTGTTTAAGTATAGTTTCATACAAAAACATGAACTGATTCCAAAGAGAAAACAGGACTGATATTCCTGTGATTAAAAAAAAAAAATCATTAAACCTTCATACAGGCTCTCTTTCTAACTAAATTGTCTTTATTTTAAAAAATAATTTGTATCCTTCAAGATTAAATAGTTTATGATTTTCAGAGTGAGATTTTGGCTTTGATTCCAGAATCAACAAATTTCAGTTACACAATCTCAGCCACAATCCTCCTCATCACCTTACCAGTGACCAGAAAAAACTGCATTTTCAAATAAAATCTAATGGCTAGGATTCTAGTTATCCAAAGCATAGGCTCCCCACACTGTTTTCTTTATACCTCAAACTACCACAGCAATAACCGTATTGGTAATCTCTAATTACCACCAGTCCAAAATCCCTTGAAAGCATTATTCAGTCATGTGACTGACAGCACTACTGAGGAAGAGGAACTAGCACTAACCACACACACCTGTTAGTTGCTTTGCATGAATCCCTCTGTCTGACAGGGGAAGACTGGTCCGAAAAATACATCTTACGTTTTCTTGGTTCTGTTCAAAGTGAAGAGTTTAGAATAATGTTAAAAACAAGTGTAAGATAAAGCAGGATAGTGACAGAGGCAGACAACAGGACGTGTATCACTCATCTCTAAACTCAGGAGAAGTTTCAAGGGTGGAGGAATGGAGATTTTATTTTTTTTAAATCAAAGCACAATAAAAGTGAAAAAACCCACTATTTTTAAAGGGAACTGAAAACCACAAGAGTAAGATCATCAAGTCTGTTCAATTACTATTATTTCAAGATAGTATTTTTACAGAAAAACAACAAGGATGCAAAATGGCAAAGAACTATAATGTGCAGAGGATATATGCATTTAATAAAACTCATTTGCAGGTAAGAAAAGACATTTAAATAGAAATTGCATGTGTGTGTGCATTTTCATTCTAAAAAAAAAACCCGCAACACGCTCACTTCCATGCAGGAAATTAGCTCTTGAGAGAAACTGTGCCCATAACCTACTTTGCAATGGAGCCTGATAGTGCTCAACAGTTTTCCTCTGCCGAAAGGAGTAACGCTTTCGAGTGTCTTCACCATCATCTTCTTTTGCTTCACTTTCTTCTGATGAACCACCTGTACATCAACATAACATTACACTGCTTAAATACTGTTGCAAATGGTATTAAATTCAAAGTGTACTATGCAACACGTATTCCCATGTGTCCACGACCTTTTATCTTGTGTTTTGGAAAAACACTGACTTTTTTTTCCTCTCTGAATACCTGTTGAGAGCTTACGACACTATACTCCTAGAGTCTGTGACTATGGTTAGTAATGTCAATAGCAGCACAGATTTTTTTAACAGATGAGAATTGCCTAGTATGTCCCATTTCAATTGTTTAAGACAAGACTTTTGGCTGGAACATAGTCAAGAAAATTTAAAACATAACTAGCCTACAATGCTACCTTGATTATCAGCTATTTCTTCATCAGTCCTTTCCATATCGAGGCTTTCCTAATGAAAAGAAACAAAGACCAGTCACAAATATGCAGAAAACTTTTGGGCACATTTGGTGTCTATATGGCAACATTATAAAGGCACTTCATATGCACAAAAGATTTAATTACTGTACAGCAGGAGAGAACAGGAACACTGTTCTGGCATTCAGGATTAATTACAAGGATTTTTGCTCTAAAATAGGAAGTCAGATCCAAACAAAAAAATATGAAAGCAGACAATGAAGATGTTTAAAAAACAAAGCGACTGCTCATCAAAAGGACAGTGGACTAACTTTATGATGGCTGTCTATCATTTATCTGTTCCTCTCGGGACAGAGCACTAGTTGAGCTCATCTGCAAGGCCAGCACAAAAACACACACAGGTAAAGCAGGTATCAGTGAATTGAGTTTTCAGTAAGACTTAAAGTGAAAACCCAAGGTCTGAAACAGCTGTTTGTAAACACTGTCCATTCAAAAATTATAAGACAATTCAGAAAGTGTAGCATAAGACATCTATTGCAACCTTTCACTGCTATTTCTTGTCTTCTGAAGAAGTTATTTCCTCCACCCTTACAGCATAGCTGTGGCATGATCATAAAAATAAGATGTTAAAGGTTATCATTAGAGGGCAGAAACAAATGTTATTTTAGACTACACTATGCTTTGGATGAAGGTTTTTTTCAGCTAAACTAAAACTACAACTAAATAATTTCCTTATGTGAAATACCCTACTTAAACAAAACCAGCAAAATAAATTTGTATCTACTTCTTCTGTGTCGTGGAACACCTCCAGGTCTCCCATCCTTCGCCGTCTACGCATCTTCTCCATGTCATCCATTTTTTGCAAGACTGCTTCTGCAGTACTAAGATATAAAGTTGACATATAGGAGCAAAAATAGGCAAGAACAAAACCCCTCCATTTAACACAGTACACAATCATCATGATATTAATACAGTGTGCACAAAACAAGACTCATTGACTCTTAGCCAAGTTTTTCAACACTACTTAAACATTAGGTCAAATGTTTACTTTTTTATAGAGAGAATTAAAGACAAATGTTTGAGGATTTGCAAACATAAGCTGTTTTCAGGTTTATTTTCCCTTCTTGCTGAACACAGCAAAAACCCCCCAACCGTTTCAGTACGAAAAAAGAATTCCGAAGATCATAGTAAGATAAAAAAATTACGGCAGTTTTTCATAGCATTTAAATTGCTCTGCACAATAGTATGAAGTCATTTTTGGTTCACAGCCTTCTTCTGTTAACAGGTTGCTTATTCTTCTCTAAACTGCAATTTAAGTTTTGTGTTGATTTTCTATGACTATGCATGCTACAGAAAACACCTTACTGCTGTTACACTTCACAAGCCTTTCAAGGAAAATAGTGTCAGTTTGGGCTTCAGAGAGAATTAACCCACAGACAGGGAGAAACAGCAGGACTGCTTCACTTTCCTGGTATCCAACTTTCCTTAAGCTAAATCTACTCAAAGTCACAACAGAAACTGATTGTTTGGTTCACAAGAAAACATGCAAACCCAACCAGTCCATGCATACCAGACCAGGCTGCTCAAAGCCCCATCCAATCTGGCCTTGAGCACTTGCAGGGATAGGGCATCCACAGCTTCTCTGGGCAACCTGTTCCAACGCCTCACCGCTCCCATAGTAAAAAATTTCTTCCTAACATCTACTCACTAGGATGTGGTGTACATGTAGGGGCATATCGGGGAGTCTCAGCCTAACCACTGGATGCATTTAGCTCTTGCTGCCAGGAACAAGAATACCTTTTTCTGTTGTCAAAAGGAGAAACGCCCGAGCCAATATTTTGCCACAGGGAAAAGGGTTGCTAACAAGGCTCATTGCAGTAGCTTTGCAAGATGATAAGATAAACCTACTCACTTTGATATAAGTTTGTCAAACAAAACAGATTCATTTGTAGTGGTGTATCGGCTTTGCCGAAGTCTGCAGCTCCGGCGGACCTCCAAATCCCCATTTTCTTCATGGACTTGTTCTGCAGCTTTTGCATCAGCTCTGGTCTTCAGTGTTCGAGTCACTAAAATGCAATAATACGCAAAACTTTGTAAGACGGAAAATATGTCAGTCTCTTTATTTCACTGTTGCTCCAGCTAAATGTAAACCCCCCTACCTTTAATTCATTTTTTTTCTTTAAATACTGAATTAAAAGTTACTGCCATGATCACAGTATTCAACTTGAAGTACTTGCGCTTAAACTACCTCATTAAAAGTCTGACTTGCATGGCAGCTTTTTCATAGACTGGAAAGCCAATATATGAAGACAAATACCCAGCGTTTGTTCAATACAGAAAGCAAATTTATTCCAGTTACTTCTCACTGGAAAAGTGAAAACAACAAATACCTACCTCTAAGGTGTTTTCACTCCATTCATGTAAAATTGTATCTGATAGTTTTTTCTAAAAATTGCTTATGCCTTCTAAAGAGGCATGTTTTTAGTACATTATTTTAGCATGTATCACTTTCATTTTCTGCATCATGACACAAAAGCCCTAGAAGACAAGAAATGCCTGAAGATAAACTCCCAGACACAAAAGAACTCCAAATTCTTGCATGCTTTAAAAGAGAACTGCCCAGTATTTACCAGACAGTATCCTTTGTCACAGGTTCATTACTTGCACCGTAATTAAAACATTTAAGAGAGGTCAGTGAGAAAGTAACAGATGTAGTACCATGTTAGTTTAAACACAGGTAGGTTTGATCTCGTCATCACAAATTCTAAAACTGTCTTTGAGCTCAATAAGTAAAATTAATATTGCACAAGCAGAACTTAAGTTACTACACACAAAGTGCATTTCAGGTCCCTTCCCATGTTCAGCCTGTAGCTGGCAGGATGTTGCCAGGAGCTAATGGATTTCCCCAGCTGCCACCAAGTGGCCTATGGCACCAAGTCCACTTGTGTACTCAGGGCACCAATTCGGCTCCAAGGTAAAATGCTCAGCTTCAGGGACACCTTCCCCACACCAGTAGGTTTGTGGATCTCATGACTGAATTATTTTTAACTCACCTGCATTACAATACTGCAGTATTTCCTCCTACTTGCAAGACTAAATACAGTTAATCTGTGTTCTGCAGACTCCAGAAAATCCATGTCACAAAGCAACCTGAGCTAAGGAACAGATTATCTAGTGCCTGAGAAATCAGGAATTTACACTGCATTCTTCCCAAGCCTGGAAGGAATTAGTAACATCTCCTCCTATTTGCACCTATCTCTTCTGATAAGACTCAGTGGAAATTCCCATTTTTGAGGTATCTGTTCTCACAATTTCATCTGATTTTGGCTGATGAGTTCAGAAGTTTTTGAGGCCAAATTAAATTGACAGAGTGACCAAATGTAGTCCTTCTCAGAAAGCAGGCCAAAAAGAAATACTAAGGAGTTATCACTACTTACCTTCTTTATAGTCTTCCTTTTTTGGACCTGATTTTGGCTTTGCCAACTGCCTATATTAGGAGGAAAGGAGAACAGAACTGTTGTATTACAAGTATTGTACAGCAGTATAATATCACATTGCATTGTACAGTCCCCCTTCGACACTGGGGAATAGTGTTTATAATCTGGTGCTACACATCATGCCAAGAAAAGCCTGTGGACCTCAGGAAGGATTCAGATCCCGAGCCTGCTGTGTACCATATGCACACAGTTCTCCAAGGACAGACATTTCCTAACTTGCTTGTCTTGGAGTCTCAAAAGGGCAAGTAATATCTCAGTAACCAAAGTGGAGGAGAAATCTCAAAGGACCTAGGCAAACATACATGCTTTTTATACAAGCAAAAAACTAAGAATGATTCTAATTCTAAGACACTGGCACTGACATGAACAGACTCATATTCTCCTGTGGATTTTTAGCTGTAGATTTATCTTGACATGACTCACTGTGCATACTTTCACTTTTCCTTTTCATTGTATGACCTGAACAGAGATCAAACACCTGGAAATACAATACCTCGAAAAGTGTCGATTGACATTTTCACTTAGTATTTCCATGCTTTTGTCAAAGCTAGAGTCTGAACAGGGCGGCATGTTTTTTCTCATTGATCTTAAACAGTGTCCATTGAAACATTCAATGTTGCCAGAGGAAAATTCCTAGGAAAAGAAGGAAGAACGTATTTATCTGAACCACATATTTTGCCTCATTTGGGCAAATTTAGTCTACACTCCTGAGCCAAAAGACTGATGCAACTAACTGTAGGTAAGCTTCGAACCACTCTGCACCAAGTACCACCTTTCAGAAAAAGAAAACAAAAAAACCTGCCAGATTTCAAAGAAAAAAACCAAACAAACCTTTGATTTCAAACTTGGTTCAGTGACCACAATAACCAAAAGCTCACATATAACATGCAATTTTCCCACCCCTTTAGGAAGGGCCAAAAATTATGCTATAAAAGAAGGAGGGGTTTGGGGACAGAAAAACCCCAAAGCAACAGAGAGAGAGAAGACTCTCTGCTTGCTTTGGATCAGCTGATGGACTGTTTCTCCTCTTCCCTGAAGGGACATGTTTAAGTGAGTTTTGTGTTCCCAACTGTGTTGGAGCAGACCTGGGAATACTTATTTAGATAGATATACTGCTAATGAATCTCCTGTCACTATTCCTTCTGTAGCAGCACATACTAACACTCTGTAGCTGGTGCATTTACCATCAGCAATTCAGAATCTGCTTTTCTGTTGCTTCAGTGCACTGCACTATTCAAGAACCTGGATAGTGTAAGTTCTTACTGAACTTGGCCTGGCTGATAGTGCTGCATTGGCTACAGCCAGAAATTGGGCCCAGCTCCTCTGATCTTTGGGGACCAGCTGGAAGGCAAGGGGTTCATTTTTTTGCCAGATTTCTATATCTTCAATGCAACAGAAAAACGCCTTGTCCTGGAAGAGTTTTTCTACTGTCTCTGTTCCATTTATAATGGCAGTCAGTGGGACATAAAAAAATTCCTTCACAGAAGAATGGCATTTATCCACAGAAAACCAAAGAGAACTGAAGAGACACTTCTTCATGGCTTTTGATCCTGTTTGCATTGGTGTTTCTGCAAGGAGGATGATACTATTGACTTTTACTATGTGAGGAGAGCTGTGATGACCACGTGAGGGGGCTTGTTTTGTTTACAATCTGAGGATGGTGACTCTACCTCTTCCCTGGGCAGCCTGTTCCAAGGCTTAACCACCCTTTCTATGAAAAATTTCTTTCTGATGTCCAACCTGAACCTCTCCTGGTGCATCTGGAGGCTATCCTCTTGTCCTGTCACTAGATGCCTGGGAGAAGACACTAATCCCTACAACCTCCTTTCGGGTGTGAGAAAGCCTCCCCCGAGTCTCCTTTTTTCCAGGCTAAACAATCCCAGCTCCCTCAGCTCCTACTCATAGGACTTACTTTCTAAGCCCTTCACCAGCTCAGTTGCCTTTCTCTGGATACATTCCAGCACCTCAACTGTCTTACTTGTGGAGGGCCAGAACTGGACACGGCATTTGAAGTGTGGCCTCAACCAGTGTCATGTACAAGGGGGACAATCACTGCCCTGGTCCTGCTGGTTTCAATACAGGCCATGATGCCCAGACAAAATGGGAACTCAGGAGCACACTGACCTCAAATACAGATCACCAGACAACACACTTGATCCCCCTCGGTTAATAACACCAGGGTTAGACCTGGAGATACCCAGTTTCCAAAGGGACAGCAGCCACTGGGAAACTAACTCATGAAACTGAGACTGGAAACTTGGAACAGGATAAACCCAGCAGATGCTGATTTACCTTAGTTGTTCTGCTGTATGCTCCTTAGTGTCTATGGATGAAATGAACTGTGTAACTAAAAATAAACCACATGCTGATATCAGAAAAAACTACAAAAGCTGCCAGGAGCAAGTCCTCAGACATCAACAAGACAGGAAAGAGGCATTAGGGCTTGAACATGCAGCCAACACCTGCATCATGATCTCTGTCAGCTGGGGCACTTCTATATTATACCTACAATTAAAACTTCCAGCAGAACCCTGCATCCTACAAATGAGGTAATGATTTAATGCTTCAAAGCACAGCAATGGTCTACAAAAAGCAAAAATGATAAAAAAAAGAAACCAAACAAAAGAACAACCTTACAACCAGTTTCATAACGATGATTCTGCTTTGGTTTCAGGGATAAGTTTACATTTATCTTCCTCATTCCTACTCTCCACACTGAAAACACATGGCAGCTGTGCTATCTGCCTAGGGCTGCATAACCTTCCCCTCTGTGCAAAGGGCAGCAGAAGGCAGCCCTTGACAAACATTTCTAGTGGGGACTGCAAAAATAAAGCAGTGATCTTTAAGCAGATTCCATGACTCTTTGCAAGGGGGAAAAAACCCTCATCCCATAGATTTCTTCCTTCTTAGTTCAGTAGTCTTGAAAATAATGGGGAAAATATTAAAAAAATATATAAAATTAATCAATACAACTGAAACTCCTAAAGATTTTTGCTGGAAGGAAGTACAGTCCAAGAGAAGCATCACTCCAAGGCAAGGCTCACCTCAAGGGCAAACCACTTCCAAGCTGGATCTTGCTCTGCCTTTATTTAACCTAGAAATGCCGGACAGCCTGCAGAGAAGAGCCTGACTTGGAAAGAACAGAGTTGTAGCTTTTGAAGGCTATGTCAAAAACAATGAACTTCTGAACTTCTCAAAAGGAAATGATTCAGTTTATTGTCACAAGTGAGAGGCGGAGCACAGGCCTGTTGACATCTCTTACAATCACTCAAGTTGTCTCTTTTCTACTCGGGTACAAAGAACACGTAAGTAACATTTTCACTCATTTAGGTTATGCAATTTAATTAAGTACAAACGAGCCCCGAGGTCTAAAGAGTTTCGGTTTTGGGGCGTCCAAAGAACTACCGAGATACACTTGACTGAGGAGTATTTCACAGGCCCTTCAGGCAAGCCAGAAGGCACTCAAGAGATAACAGCGTATTTCGTGTCGAGCCCTGATTGTGATGCATTTTTGTCATCTAAACAGAGGGCGCCCTACGAGCATAACCAGCCA
>VWZG01007260.1:38176-87221 GCA_013396735.1 Grallaria varia
TCCCCCGCACTCACGGCCTCCTCGGCTCTCCTGGCGCCCCTGGCTCCCGCGGCCCGGGCCGACCCGGAGCGCGTCCAGACGCGGCGGCTGCTGCTGAGGGCGGGCGCTTCCAGGGAGATGAAGTCGGAGCTGGAGTCCAGCAGGTCGAAGGGGGGCCGGCGGCAGCGGCTGTCGCGAGCGGCCACGGGAGGGGAGCGGGCGGCGCTGCTCCGCAAGACCACCATGGCCGGAGTGGGGTGGGTTGTGGGGACGCGGGGCAGTCCCGTAATCGCCGAATCCCTGCGGGGCCCGCCCTCCCGCTCCGCTCCCGCGCGTACGGCGGAAGGACACGCGGAGCGCTGCGGCTACCAGCGCACACGCGCGCGTGCGTTTGGCGCCCAAACGCTCCGAGCGCGGCGGCTCCGCCCCGGTACGGCGCGGCCCGGCCCTCCCCGCCTGAGGCGAGCCCGCGCCGCCCCCAGGGCCGCCGGGCCCTCACCGAGCCGCGATGGTGGAGCTCTCCTCAGCGCCGGTGTAGAGGGTGCTCCCGCCGGGCCCGGCGCTTCTCGGCCCGGCCATGGCGCGGCCCTTGGGTGCCTACGAGGCGGCGGTGCCGGCCCGGCCCGCCTGCACCTACACCAGCTGTTACTGGTAAGGGACGTGGATGGGCCTGCGGGTGCTCCCCGTGCTGCGGGCCGCTCTCACTGCCGGGCTCTCGGCTCGCTGCTCTGCACTAGAAATGAAGTTTCAGGAGGGGAAAAAATAATTTTTAAAAAAAAGGGTTTTGTGTTTTGCAGCGAAGAAAACGTTTGGAAGCTCTGTGACTACATCAGGACCCGGGATCGGTACCCTTTAGAAGAGTTTTATGCTGTTTTCATATCCAATGATAGGAGGATGGTGAGTCAGTGGGATGCGATCGGTCAGCTGTGGAGAGGCTCGGGCCCTCAGGCCGCAGCCCAGTGTAGGTGAGACACGGCCCCAGCGATTGCAGCCACAGCCCAGTGTAGGTGAGTGAGTCTTTAGCCCAACCTGCAAGTGAAACACAGTCCAAACCCATATTGCAGCTCACTTCGGCTCAGAGGCATGCCAGATACACCAGATGAGATCTTTTAATTATGCCCTGCATTCAGGACAGTGGGAAAAAAGGTGTGGTGTCCCTGTGAGCTGTGGGGTAATTCTTCCCTGTAATTTGTCTGTTTAGTAGAATGGTTTTCTTTGTAGAGCCATTAATAACCGTAAGGTTGGAGAAGACCTCTAAGATCATCTAGTCCAACTGTTAACCCAGCACTACTGTGTTCATTGTGAAACCATATCCCCAAGTGCCACATCTACACATCAATTGGATGCTTCCTGGGATGGTGATTCTAACACTTCTCTGGACAGCCTATTCTATCTAGTGTGGCCCAGAATAGTATGTCCAACTTCATGCTCCTGAGAGAGAAACTAGAGAAAATTTTCTGAGTGCAGCACAGATGTAAAGTGAGGAAGTGGATAAGTTAGCAAAGAACTAACCAATTTACCTGAAATTAATATATGTTAATCTGAAAGACTTTATTTAAACTTCAGATTAATTTATAACTTTCAGATTCCACTCTGGAAGCAGAAATCTGGACATGGAGATGATCCTGTTGTCTGGGTAAGGCATTCATTTCTCTCTCAGTAATTCTGAGCGCGTGCCTCTGTATTTTACAGTTGCAGGATCAGACATGGGCATCTTTACTGTAACAAACTGCTCCATCTGAGCATAAAGGAACTTTTTTTGCTGTGAGGGTGATGGAGCGCTGGAGCAGGTTGCCCAGGGAGATTGTGGAGCGTCTGTCCTTGGAGATATTTAGAAGCTGTCTGGGCACGGTCCTGGGCAGCTGGCTCTAGGTGTGCCTGCCTGAGCAACAGGTTGGACCAGATGACCTCCTGAAGACCCTTCCAACCTCAACCAATGTATAGTTTTTTATTAATATTTATTATTCTTTTACAATATACCTAACGGACTAGTGAATATTGCGTGTTGAGGCTACCAGCTTTGTGGAATTTTAAGTACATGACTGTACTTGTAAAAAGTAGGTGGATGAAAATATTTATGTAGGCCTGCCAGATGACAGAAAAATATAAGCAATATATGTATTCAGGTATCAGCAATTAAACTGACCTATAAATGGTGGCTTTAGAGTGTTATTTGATCAGTTAATGTAGTTCAGTAATTGCTGCTACAGAATTCCTTGGTATCATTGGTATCATTGCAGAGTCCTTTCAGTTATCTGGCGCTGAAAAGAACTCTATTTCTTGTGGCAATTTCTGTTTCTGAAATTCTGTGAAATAATCTGCAAACTTGTGAAGTTCTCTGATTTTTGAGTCATTCATTCTCTCCCAAAATATTGGTCTCTTTACAGTACAAAAAAAAAGGTGTAGTTTAAAAAGAGATCCAAGTGTTACAGAGGTAATGTAAAAAGGAATAAGAGAGTTAGGAAAGGCCATGGCAGAGTGTGGATTTGTCATAAAAATTCATGGATTGAAAGGTGTTTTAACTTTGTTTCAGTGGATCTTTGGAATCATAAAGCTTGTAGTTTCAAATCCCTTTGTGATTTTAATATTGAAAGTGTCAAGACAGTGCTAGAAACCCTGGGTGGATTCAATGCAAACTTCAGTAAGCTGTTAACAGTTGCCTTCAATTTAATTTTGGAAAACATTAGTGTACATACCTAACACCTGACATAAGTAACTGCAGTGTCTCCAAACCTTCATCACACCCATGTTTCTTACAAGGAATAAAGCTGCACCTCAGAACCAAAGTGTCAAGACAAAATAGTTGCCTTGAAATGGTGTGATATAGTACCCATAGGTGTATTCTCCCTGCTTCAAGAGCTGCTATAGGAATTTGTCTTGCTCCTACGGTCCTCTTGGCCTGAGCTGTTTACTAATTTTTCAGTAGCATGCTGGTTTTTCAGGTGCTTCTGGCAGCTGAACACTTAGCACTTGAAGTCACAGACCATGTTACTGCAACAGGTACAAAATCTCCTATTTGAAGAGGTCACTAGATAATTTTCATCATCATCACCATCATCATATATTAATGTGAGCTTTTATTCAGGACTGGATCTAAGACAAAAGTACTTACCCCATTCAACTCCTGTGTTTTGGTGTGGAACACGAAAGAAATATGCAGTTTTCTTAGGAGTAAGTGTTCACTTTAGTTTAGCTGTCTAGGCTTAAATCACAGAAGGCTGCAAAGAAATGTGAAGATTACTAAGGTGTCTGGAATAGGACAATGGGCAAGACAGGAGTTAGAAAGTCTCTCTTCTGGTGCCAGAAATGTTACAGACTTAATATTCAAGCACAGAAAGCAGGCTTTAAAAATGGATCTGAACTTCTGCTTTTAGGAAACCTTTTTTTTTTTTTCCCCTCCCTTTGGCAGTTTCCCATTAATTGTTGTGTAGCTAATGGCAATTTTCCTTCTTCCCAGGACTACCATGTTATTCTACTTCATGTTTCCAGAGGGGACCAGAACTTCATTTATGATCTTGACACAGTGTTGCCATTTCCATGTCCTTTTGACATGTACAGTGTGGAGGCCTTTAGGTTGGATGACAGCCTTCGCCCAGAATTTCACAGGTGATGACATAAAATATAAAGACTATGAATGTTATTTTGTGAAATAAATGATGTTCTCTTTGTGTATGTGCAGTGGCAGAGGGTTTTTTGCTATACTCCAGTAAAATAAGTGCACTGTGTTGTTTTTCTAAAGCTCTTCACTTTAGTCATCAAAAGCCCTTTTCTTTCCTACTGTAGTTTCTTGTTAACTGCTTGGCACAATATTGCTGATTTGTGTATTAAATGAAATCAATGCTCCTTAATGAGAGGAAAGCACTGTTATTCTGAGTGACTAACACAGTATTGTATGCACGCATCTTTTGATACAATATTGCATTTTTATTTAGAAAAATCAGAATGATTCGAG
The DNA here is from genome assembly GCA_013396735.1 of Grallaria varia. Taxonomy (NCBI): domain Eukaryota; kingdom Metazoa; phylum Chordata; class Aves; order Passeriformes; family Formicariidae; genus Grallaria; species Grallaria varia. The sequence continues at coordinate 42,108 of VWZG01007260.1, forward strand.
CAGATTTGTACTTGAAGATGTTTGCTTCAGACAGATCTCATATGAAGGATGCAAATGGAAAATGGCAGAAACCTCCTCCTCCGTATCCTTGCATTGAAACTGCAGGTAAGCTCCTAGAACTCTTTCTGCCTGCTTACAGTGTTGAATGACATAGTCTAGGATGCACACCAGAAGTAAATATACTTCCATAACATTTGTCCAGCTAGCTTATTATTTTATATGGGAAAAATTAGGGCTGAGAAGCATGTGGGTCTCCTTTTTCTGAATACATAGTGTAGCATTCCTCCTGGCATTTACTGTTATCAAACACTAATTACTAATTTCCATAAAAGCAGAGAGGAAGAAGTAAGTAATACTATTCTCTAATTACATCAGGAAACTGAAGCAAAGAGGCCAAATAACTTGCTTAGGGATCACAAACTGATTATACCACACTGTAGGTTGCAGGTCCCATTCTGTCAGAGCAGACTGTGCTGATAGGAGGAAGTTTTCAGGCTCTGTTCAGTGTGATGGGTTTGCCTGGATGAGATGTTTGAGATTTCTCTACTAGTTGAATGGACCTGAGGATGCTTTAATGCACACTGGCAAGTTGGCAAGTTTTTCCCTAAGCCTTAAGCCTCTAGCTAATAGTCTCTGGGCCAGACAGAGTGGTAAAGACTTGCCATCTATTGTAAAGAGCTGTTTAAACCATTCTTATCACACAGTACTTCAGCTTATTCTAATCATGTGTTTGGCAAACTGGCTAAGATTTGCCATGTGTTTGTTTGTTCTCTAGTTTTCTTCCAAGGGAAGTGTGGGAAGTTTTGCTTTGAGTTTTCATGTTACTGCTCTGCAAGTTTGTTTTTCCTGCTTTTTTAATAAAAGCAGTACTGCTATATGTTTATGTTAGAGAAGGCAGGGTCAAAGAAACATGTTTTGTGTTTAGGTCCAAGTGTATTATGGTTTTAAGTTGCTGAGAAGTTACCTTTCAGTCTTTGCTTTGGCTTCTAAGGAAGCTTGATGTTTCACATGAGAGTAGAAATGAATTGCGAGAGTGAGCAAGACACGATCTTCGTTATGAAGCTTCAGGTGTTTTCTAGACAATCCAGATTATGAAGCACCTTAAATTCTATGTCTTGGTCATTATCTTCAGCAGAGTTTTGTGCAAAAGTAGTGTAGGGACTGTAGAATGCCTGAACTACAGTGGATTGTTAGCTGAAGCCTCCCAGGTGCTGAGAGCTAATGAAAGTGTGAGAATATAGATGAAGACAGAGCAGGAAAATGAAAAAGTTCTACTGAAATCAAAAGAGTAAAAACCATTACTTCTGGATAGTAAGTTACAGAGTGATTCAAACAGTTGCAGATGTGTACATGTATCTGTAGCTGGAGCAAATGACTTCATAGCTGCAAACCCTGCAACTCCCTCCTTACCTGCCTTGTTTGGCTGAGCTTTACCTCACTGAGGATCAACAGCCACAGGTCTCAGCCAAACTCCAGATTGTCTCTGTGATGCTGGTAGATGGTAAAAGATACATAGCTCTTTTATGCGTTAGTACTTTTCTCTGTACCTTGCCGTGCTGAAAGAGATGTCCACAGGTCATCCAGTCCTACTCAAAACAGGGATTCCTCAGGGCTCTGTCCAGTCTAATCTTGAATACTTCCAGGGATGGTAATTCCATCACTTTCCTGGCCAGTCTGCTCCAATATTTGATGATTATCACGGTAAACACAAAAATAAGTAAAAAATCCTAGTATATAATCTGAATTTCCCATGTTTCAGCTTGCTTTTTTTACTTCTTGTCCTTCTCCAAAAAGGTTCTGGCTCTGTCTTTGTGTCTTCCGATCAGGCTGCACTAATGTCTTCGCTTCATCTTCTCTTTTTAAGACTGAACAGACCCAGTTCTCTCAGCCTCTCTTTGAATATAATGTTGTCTTGACCCCCCAAAAATTATATTCTCCTTCTGGGCTCACTCTAGTATGCCCATGTTTTGAGGTTTTTTACTACTGAGGAGCTCCAAATGGACACAGTATTCCAGCTCTGTTACCCTGCGCCCACTGGAGGTGGAAGGTCATTCACTAGGGAATTTCAAGGTCTGAGTCAGAACAGGGATAGATTGTCTCAAGTCTAGGATGTCTAGTTCAAGTTGTCTTCCATTTAGTACCAGTTCCTCCAGCTTTATTTTTTGTCTTCCCTTTGTATTCACTTGAGATACCTTATTACGATGTGTGCTTCAATGTGCACAGTGCTGTAAGTCTGTGAGGAGTCTGGGTTTAACTGTAATGTCTCAGCACAGTTTTATCAGGCATAAAAGTGCCTTATTTTTAACTTGATGGAAAACTGGGTGGCAGACCTTTTGTTATCATTAAAGAGCCTGTGGTATTAATGTGCATCTCCATACCAAATTCCATTTCAGATAACTGTTTTCTCCTTGCTATTTCACTTAGATAGAGTACTCTGCTTTCCATGTTGATTTGTGTTTGCATAAGATTAAATTGCTTACATATTTCATGTTAGAGGTGACTGCAGTATAATTGCTGACAATTGACCCAATATTGTTTTAATACCAGTTTATTTCTGGGGCACATTTATATCAGAGTAATTTGGTTTTGGGATGTTTTTTGCTTTCATTCAGAGTAGCCAAATTCCTAAGCTCTTGAGAAGATGTAAGGTTTTTATATTACTTCTGTTTCCTATATGTCTTCTTTGATGTTTGTTGCAGTTTGATCCTGGCTGGATGCCAGGTGCCCACCAAAGCTTCTTAATCACCCTCCTCCTCAGCTGGACAAGGAAGAGAAAATACAATGAAAGGCTCATGAGTTGAGATAAGGATGTGGAGAGATCACTCAATCAGTCACCAATTACTGTCATGGGCAAAACAAGCTTGATTTGGGGAAATTAGTTGAATTTATTACCAATCAAAATCAGAGCAGGATAATGAGAAGTAAAACAGATCCTAAAAATACCTTCCCCCACCCCTCCCTCCTTCCCAGGCTTAACTTTATTTCCACCTCCTTACCTCCTCCCTGCCCGCTCAGCTCAGGGAGACAGGGAATGGGTGTTACAGTCAGTTCATCACATGTTGTTTCTGCCACTTTCCTCCTCGGGAAGCCGAGTCCTTCTCTGCTCCAGTGTGGAGTAACTCTCTTAGGAGACAGTCATCCACAAGCATCTCTAATGTGAGTCCATCCCACCCGCTGCAGTTCTTCACAAACTGCTCCAGCATGAGTCCCTTTCCACAGGGTACAGCCCTTCAGGAACAGGCTACTCCCACGTGGGGCCTCCACGGGGTCACAGGTACTACCGGAAACCTGCTCCAGCATGGACTCCACTCCCCATGGGTCTGCAGGTCCCTGCCAGGAGCCTGCTCCAGCACAGGCTTCCCACTCTGTCACAGCCTTCTTTCTGGCATCCACCTGCTCCAGCGTGAGGCACCTCCATGGGCTGCAGAGGCACAGCTGCTTCGCCATGATCTTTGTCACAGGCTGCAGGGGAGTCTCTGCTCTGGTGCCTGGAGGACCACCTCCCTCTCCTTCTTCACTGACCTTGGTGTCTGCAGAGTTAATTCTCTCACATATTCTCACTCTTCTCCTCTTGCAATTACTTCTGTGCGAGAGGGGTTTTTTATGTCTTAAATACATTGTCCCAGGGGCACGACTACTGTTGTTGATGGGCTTGGCCTTGGACAGCGGCGGGTTTATCCTGGAGCCAATTGGCATTGGCCCTGTAGGACCTGGGGGAAGCTTCTGGTAGCTTCTCAGAGAAGCCATCCCTGTAGACCCCTGCTAGCAAAACCTTTTGGAATTTATTGGAGGAATCTCTATCAGTAACCAATTAAGCATTTTTTTTCTCTGCTACTAACTCAAAGGGAATAAATCTTAAACTGTATTTGTCCTGCTCATGAGGTTGCAAAACTTTTTTTAAAGCATTTTTTAAAAGACAAACAACCCCAGTCCAACCAATTAAACAACAACAAATAAAACCCTCCCTCAAAGTACTCAGTATCTCCTCAGAACTCACATGCTAAGCATTAGCCTTTTGGAACTGGATCTGCTCTAGCAATTCCCAGCGTTAGGCCTCATGTTCATTACTGGCATTGCTCTGGTCCTCTGTTCTACTCTGCTGCCACGTGTGCCAGGAGAAGCTGGCTAACCTAACTGGGTGTATGGTGCTTTTTCACCCTGCCCTGTCCTCAAAGCAGCTCATCTGGAATAAACATACCTGAGCTGCAGCAGATTCCCCTGGTCTCACCTGGTTGCCAGTGATCTCCTGTTGAAAGAAAACAGGGTATTTTGTTCAAATAATAATTAAGAAAACACGATTTGGCTCACAGATTCATTATTCTAGGGCTGGTGAGCCTGGCCTGGGGTTTTCTTTTAAATCTTCTTTCCACAAATTAACGAGGACTGATTCTGCTTGGTTTATGAGTCGTGATGAGATCAGCCCTCCTTACTGCAAGCCCGTGTAAAATACAGCTTGCACAGCGCATTTCAAAATTACTCAGAACAGATGGTCGTACAGCTTATAGTCAACTGTTAGCAGCAGCTCTAGCACTGAAAAGCGTTGGGTTCTATTTCAGTTCTCCCAAGGTGTTTGGTAGCACACTCACAGGATTGATTTGTAAAGACTTTTTGTTCTTTTTATCGTTATTAAAATCCCTGTAGTCAATAATGACAGGGTTTTACTTGGGTTGGGTTTTTTTTGTTTAGGAGACCATGAATAGGACAGCTGAGAAACACGAGAGCAGCTAGACAGAGGCCAAGCAGATGTCTGCTGTTGCTTTCTGCATCTCCTCTGTAAGGTGGTAGTAGGATTCTCAGAGAAAGTGTAAAGGAAGGCACTGATACAGATAGAAGTATCTCCTATGCACTTAATGGGAACCTTCTGCTCCTCTTATTTGAGAATTAAACTCCAGCCCAACTTTCTAAGCATTTTAGGTGCCCCCAAGGTAAGGCATCAGCTGAACTGATCTTGGAGGCTTTGTTCCAGACTTCCTTGCTTCCAGCAGCCCATCGGCAGCTGTCGTTATGCTGAGTTAGTCCAAGGTCTGTGAGCCAAGCTGAGGCTTGGCTGAAACGTTGCTTTCTAACTACTGTTGGCAGAAGCCACAAGTATCATGGCTAACAATGCTGTAAGATAGTGCATGGCCTTTTAGTTCATCCTTGCTCTAGATAAAAGTGTCAGACTTGGTTTAAAGAAAAATAAAATTATTGAGGAATCCCAGAATGTGCCAGATAGGTATCATTGGTGAGGTGTGTGTGTAACGAAGAGTGTTTGGTCAAAGAGAAAGATGAGCTCTGAGCATGCACAAATGCAAGCTCATATAATAACCGCAGCACCTGAGGAGGGCTACAAGTGTAATATAAATCTTAAAAAAAAAGAAAAGTGCTGATCTTGGTTTTATAAAAATGCTGTATAATGCATGCTCCTTGCTTTTGTGGATAAGTCCTCTTGGTTTGTCAGCTGTAGCATCCAGATGTCTCTTTTGTAAATTTTGATGTTCATCACTCTTCATCTGCTTCGGGAAGAGGACTTTGTGGTGTCCTGCATTTTTGCCCAGCTGTTTCCTGAAGCTGTAACGTCTAACACGACATGCACGGCCTTTAGGGAGTGCCCGTGAGAAAGGAGAGGTGTAGAAGGGCTGTTATTACCCGAATAAAACGGGAGAGGTCTCGCTAAGTTTTTCCCTATGGATTTCTCTCGTGTTGCTCCAGTGCCATCTACCGACTGGTTCTTAGGCCATCGCTCTTCACAGGAATGGGCTTGTTTGCTTTGGTAAAACATTTTTTCCTTTCATTAAACTTCTCTGATGGACTGTGTTATGCTCTGTCACAATCCTTCTGAATTTCACTTCCTGCAGGCATTGTGACAGCGACTTCCAAGCTGCTAACGGCAGCTGTGTTTGTAACTACTGGAACAATCCCCTTTGGGCTACTTCACCATTCACAGAACAGTTCTGTGAAATTATTCTATTATGCTCAGTGCACATAAGGCAGAGAATGATTTATTTCTTTAACCTTAAAGTATACGAAGAATCACATTAATTTAAAACAAAAACATCTGGGAGGAAAAGTAAAGTTTGGAACTGGAAAACAGACTTACTAGTCTACCAGCAAGCAAGAGCTATTATCCACTACTAATTGTGCTTAAGCTATGACAGCAAATTGCTGAGCTTGTGCTATTTTATATTTCCACACAGTCGGGCAGATGTTGTCCATGTTCTGCCAGACTCACTTCAGCAGCAGGACGGTATTTGGCTGGACATAAGGATTTTCCATATGCAGGGTTTAAACAGGTTAACAAGAAGATTTCGGGGCCAGACCTCAGAAGGGGTGAGGGTTGGGATTAGGCAAATTACTAAAATGTGCTGTAGTGTAGGTGGGGTGCAAACAGAGGCTTCTGGGGGCTGGATTATGGCTGGGACTCCTGAGTCTGGGATTTCTGGGTCTGTTATTCCTGAACATCATCTTCCCTTTCTTGATTATGCTGTCCATAATGGTAAGCCTAATTACATGAGCGTTTTGCTGCTGAAGCAAATTCCATCATTTGGATTTTATAATCTATTCATTAGAGCCTCCTCTTGCTTGGTTCTTAATCCTTAAATCAGTGTTAAAATAAATACTTAATACAGTGGAGAGATGTTAACAGTAAATCTAAAGTAAAACTGCAACAGTGGCTTTGCCACTCTGTTCCTTAAACTTATTCCCTTCCAGTTATCTTTTAATGTGTGTTTAAAAAGATTATTTGCACACATCATCAGTGAGAACATAAAGCAACACGCCCACAGATGTTTGTAGTCAGAGCTGAACCTCTGATCAGCATGGTTCTGAGTCAGCAAAGCTTATACCAGGCCAGCTCCAGAAAAAGGATGTATAAGGCACCTAAACCCAAAACTTCATACCAGCACTTTCCTGTGTGCTCTCTGGAGTCCACGAATGGGACAGAACGGTTTCTACCTCTCCTGCAGGGGACAGAGCAGATTAAACTCCTGGCAAAGAGCAGTCATGTTTACTTTTCTCTTGAAATCATGACAGTTAAACTTTTCCTTCTCTGACTTCATGTTTTGCTCTGGACTCACAAAAACCAAATTTAAGTATTTGCCCCCAGCCTAGGTTTGTGCCCTTCTTTGCCTGAGCATCCCTCTAGACCATGGGCTGTGTTAGGTCAGACATTTCCTCCCTTCTGCATAGTCTGCCCTGCAGTGGGCTGGTGTACGGAGAGGGCAGAATTTAGGGCTGGAGGGAAAGCAAATACTGTAATCTGGGGAGTGACAAATGGTAGATTTGCCAAGGGGTTAATCACTTTGCCAAGGGGTTAATCAGTCACAGTTGTGACTGCTGCTGTGATCTGGTTCCTCTACTGTCAGTGAAAAACTCGACTCACTTGACTTTAGTTCAGAATTTAAATGGAGGAATAATTTCCCCTAATTTTGAGTTATCCCATTTGTGTGAATGCAGGAAGACTGAGCACCTGTTGCATTGCAGTTCCCTGTGTCAGTTGTCATTTGCACTCCAGTTCTGTGACACTACTTGACCCTTCTAGGCTGCTGATGTAGGGAAAAATCTTACTCTTTCCTACATATACTGGTTTCTAATGACTAAGAATGTCTACTGATCTGGTAATATGATTATTGCCATGGGCAGAGAGAGGAACCAGGGCAAAAACAACATTTGAGTCTGAAAATAGAAGTTTTTGTAGCACCTTACAATTTGCAGAATATCTTGCCAGAGTGAACTGAACTGTCAAAGAGGGGTTTGGGGCATTTTCTTGATAGATGTATATCTGTGCTACAGAACCTGCATCAGGGAACATAAATTTTATTTCCCTTTTCTGGTCCTTCTTTAGACTCTAAGATGAACTTGGATGATTTCATCAGTATGAATCCTGAAGTGGGTTGGGGCTCAGTGTTCCCGCTTTCAGACTTTGTGCATCGATTTGGCAGACAAACTGATTGCAGCTATTGCTTGGAAGAACCATGAAGTGAACAAAGAAGTTCTCCCTGCTTGTTTTGAGTGGATGTGTTTTGTTTTGCTGCTCTTACATTGTATTTATGGTTTAAATTTCTGTACATGGAATAAGTACTTGGAAAACGAGAATACTCAGTCAGAAATACCATGAAATGAATAAAAACTTTTATTTTGATTATGTAAGGATGAACTCATTTTTAATGTCAAATCAAAGGCAGACATCCCACCATAAGCATATTGCTTTTCCATCTACTGTGCCGAAACTGAAAAGAGCTGTAAGAAAAGCTTTTGGAAAAATATGTACATAAAATACTGAACATTGTAGCTCAAATTGCTGCATGTTGTCACATTTTAAAATTGTGATAAAATATGTTTTCTTCATGTTATGATTTCTGTCACTTATATAAGCAGACGGTGCATCTCAGTTTACTCACCAGCTTTACTGATTAGTCCTTGTTTAGCAGAAGCCTCAGGGGAACACTGATGTAATAGTACAATCTTGAACTGCCATGCACAATGTAATACCAGGTAAATATCCAGGTTTCTCTGCTGTACGAGGGGAGGATTAAATCCTGCCATTTCAGTTAGATGTCTCAGTGCTGACATTACTGGAAGATGAATTTGCTATTCTTGTTTCTCATGCTGGCTGTGCATTCTCACCTGCTCCCATCTTCTTGTGCTATTGGTCTTGCTCCATGGTAATCCAGGGTACGACGCTAAACTGACTGAAAGCAGGAGAGTTTGTTGGGTTTTTTCTGCCTCTTAGCTCCTTGAGCTGCCTGCCATGAGGTCAGACAACTGCTTCTGCTGGTGTAAGGAAATCAGCAGGGCCATATGGCTGGGGGGAAGGGAATGGGAAAGCCTTCCCCATCAGGGGGATACTGCTTCTGAGTATCCTTAGAAATGATGCCAAGCTGCATCCATGCAGGGCAGCCTAGAAAAGCCATTGTGCTGATCAGGGATTTGAAACAGTCTCACACATTTTAGAAGAGTGCCCTAAACATGAAATTACAGAAACAGACTAAGATGGGGTATTTAATTCTTGGCTTTGGACCTGTTCTGCTTTACACACTAGCACATCATAGACTGGAAGAATAATTCAAATTAGAAGGGTCGGGCGATCTCTACTCCAATCTCTGTTCAGATCAGGTCAGATCAGGCTGCTCAGGACTTTATACAGTCAGGCCTTGGAAACCTACTGGGATTGAGACTACAATAAACATCTATGATGGACTTCAGTCCTGGTGAGGAAAAGCACAGTAAAGGTTTTAAGTATTAAGGGATCATTTTACTTGCAAGTACAGAAGAATATAAAAACTGCAAAGAAACTAATATGTATATTACTGTTATATAGGTGTATTGTTATATACATATTGTATTACTGTATGTCCCATCAGTTCCAGAGAATTTACTCAGCATGTTGACAGTGGAGACAGCCGATTGAACAACTGTGGAATTGATTCCATGTTTGGATGAAATGGCAGCTCTTTCTGCATGATGCTGATGTGGCAGGCATGCTCTGAGTGAATGAAAATGTTTCTATTTTTGAGTGATGTTAGGGCTGGTTGTGACTGTGCAGAGCAGCAGCAGTTTGCCTGCTCAGGTCCGTGCAGATGCAAACCCAGTGCCAGAGTCAGACATGGCAGAAGTGAGAATGTAAAGATACGTGGTTTAGATGAATGGGTAATGTTAAGCACTTCTTACCCTTCAAGTGATTGATTCTCATATACACAGAGTTCCTGTGCATTGCTCAACAGGCCCTTTAAGTTGTTACAGAACATTAGGTTCTCATCCCTCCCTACTTAAGTGTGTCATTTGATTTAACCTCAGCTGGTTTCCGGTGCCTGAAATCTGTGACACACTCCCTTTAGTGGGGGTCAGACACAAGACTCTGCCTAGTTTAATCTAGTCTCAGCCTCGAGGCTGTTAAAGAGTACAGTCACAACCATTATTCAGAGTACGCAAGTTTAAAAAAAAATCTGTGTAAAGAGTCAGTCCTTTTTGTCTCATATCATTCTGAACAGGTGCTTAATTTTACATGTAGCGGGCTGGGTGTGTGTGATGATAGCTTTTCTATAATTAACAACCTTTTTGTAGCTCTCATAAATGTTGTCCTTCCAGAGGAATCTGTAGAAGCCAGAGAATGATTTATTTCAGTGCCGAGGATGGTGATATTGTGGTGCTGTCTCTGTGGCCCTTCAAGCCTGGGAGCATTTCATCATCATTTCAGGAGGTGTGCTGTCAGAAGGACAGAATTCAGGAATACATCAAATGCTTATTTAGGGCCCCGAGTACAAAAAGGAGCTACTTGCTTCACTGTAATTAGCAGAAACAAGTCCTTTTCTAATGCTGATAGTTCTGGTGTCTCATCAGAGGGACTAAGTGAATACCCTCCCCTCTTTGGTCTCTTCTTTCTCCAAGTAACTGCAGTCCTGACTATTTCGTGGAACTTGCTGTGTTTAACCTCTCAGCTGTGACTTCATGTTGACATGTGAGGTGGCCCCACCAGCGTGGTTTTCCCACTGAGCACCACAGTAAGCTGCAGGCAGACAAGCAACTGAGAGCCACTTTGCCGTGTGCCTGCAGGAGTACAAAGAACTGTAAAACTGATGGCGAGGAGGCAACTTCAATGCCTGACATCACTAATTATCACCTCTGTGATCACTGATATATTGAAACACCTAAGGTTCAAGCAACTTTATACCACGGGCATACATGTATGTGTGGGGTGCACCGTACGAGAGGACATGACTGGGTGGTCCTCAGGTACAGCTCCAGGCTGCCCAGTGCAGGGGGAGCCTCACTTCTTGTTGCAGAGGAGCTGGGCTCATGCCACTATCAGATAAGAAATAATATAAAAGTGTTGACATTACTGCAAGGCTGATTGGCTGGGGTGCACTGGCACAGCAGGATCTGCATGTGCTCACCTACACTCCATGCTGTCCATAGCCCCTGAGACTTCTAATCTTCCTAGTGTCCAGATGCTGTCCCAATATGTCCAAGACAAAGATGTGCTACTTATGCACTTTCAGTACAAAGATTTCTTAGCGCAGCTTAGCTTTCCATTCACTTTCAGCCTTCTTTACCTTGTCCTTTCCCACACTGATGACCTTCTGTTGTCCAATTATTACAGTCCTTATGTGCTGAGAGCCCTTAAGTGGTGCCTTTTTGGACTAAGTGACCCTTGAGTCAGGCATTGAACAAAGCAAGGAGAAACCTTCTGCCCTCAGGTCAGTTGCTCACAATCCCACTGTTTCCCAATGTCTGTATTCTGTTGGTCACTGGAAATTCTCCAACACTTTTATTTCTAGATATCATAGGGCAAGACCCTGATAGCCTTTAAATGGGAGGACTGTCTCACAGGTAGTGCCTCCTGTCTCCATCAGGCTATTGCAGCAGTAAACAGCAGCATGAGATGGAACATCCACACCTCTCCTGCCTTTTTCTCTTATTTGTTGCTGCTTTTTACTTAAGAATACAGTTTATTTGATAACTAACCTCTTTTATTTATTCACCTGTTTGTGACTTTAGAAAAAAAATACTTTTTTTTCTGGCATGCATTTGCTTGCCCAGTTCATTTTTCCAAACTTGTATGTGACCAGATCTGTCTTGAGAAAATCCCATTTCTCAGTTGGCCAGCAGAGAGAGCAGTCAGCTTTCAGTGAATGTGCAGGTTGGGACGCTTGGCCAGAGGTGGTTTCCTGCACACTCAGCCCTGCAGGTAGCTGTTACAGTTTGAAAAAAATAATTTTGACAGCACTGCAGAGGTGATTTGTATCTCACAATGTTGCAGTTGAAGGGTTACCTGTTTCCCTTGCCTGCCTGAGCCTGTAAGGTCAGTGCAAGTGCTTCCTATGCATCAAGGGCTATATGCCAGCATCCAAACCACCTGCCAGTTTGGGAGGACATTCACCATCCCTACCAAAATGGGACTGATTGCTTTGCTATCAATTTGTGGACTTTGGAGGCTAAACTTAGATACCTGGGATGCTGCAAACTGATCTGGACTATTAAGGAGGCAAAGGGACACCAGGCTTCATTTGTATGAATCAAATTCCAGGATGAGAGCCCCAGTCAAGACATTTTGACCTGTGTGGCCTCCTCATACCCTCATTGTCCAGCCAGAGCCATGGACGTGCTCTGAAGCACTACTGATCTCCAAGATCTACTGGAAAATGCCCACCTCTGGGGTCTGGTTGTTTGGAGTTTTTTTGTTAGAATGAGTTTGGTCCAAATTTTCTCATTTGTCATGTGTTTTTTTCACCCACTTTTTCAGGAAACGAGGGTTGTAGACTGAATGACCTGAGAAAGCTGTACCAGGGAATGGGATTGAGGTGTGAAAGTCCCACAGCAGTCAGAGTTAGCTCCCACCAGGTGCCTTGCAGAACCACTACCGAGACACTGTCCATGACCCAGGGGGTGGCTGTCCCCTGTGCCTGGCACAAGCCATGCTGCGGGAGGGGAGGACCTGCAGAGCATCACTTCACACATCACCCAGTGGAGCAGATGGCTCCAGGTCTGGTGGGGTTGCCCTCATATGACACTTTGGATTCTCAGGCTTGGAGAATCTCCTCTCCAGGCAAAACCTGTCTGGACATAAAACACACATTAAGGTGATTACCTACTCTGAAATTTGAGGGAGAGAATGCTGGTGATTTTCTTCTCCCTTCTGGCTTCTTCCTAATGCAGAAGCTGTCCCAGTTGGGGCCAAGGTTAATGAAGTGTACCCGAAAAGTGACTGTCTGGAAACTTCTGCCCCGGTTTGTGCCCACTTGCGTATGGAACTCAGCTCTCTGGGAAGGTTTTAGTTTGCGATCATGGAGTCAGAAATAAGGCACTCTATACAAATGCAGCCTTTCAACAAGTTAAGTGCAGCTGCAGTAGTGGTTCTGGAAAATCTCTTCAGTTTGACCTAAGATAAACAAATATGGTTGCTTAAGTATCCCCAGTGTTTCCTTATACTTACAGTAGGAAATACCTTGGATACTGAGGGCAGTTAAAACAAATCTTACTTAGTTATCTAAGGCCTCTGGCAAGTCCCAGAGTTTCTGAGTGAGCTAAGCCACTTCCTAGGCATGAGGTGTACCAAGCTTCATTTTACAGAGATAAAAACAAGCATTAAGGACCTGAGCTGTGAACTGTCACTCACAAAGTCAGGTGAAGCAGAATTTTCTCCTGAAACTCATGACAAATGTCTGGCTGGCACAGAGGGAGATGAGCAGGGTGTTTCCAATGAGCTGGATTCCTGACATTATATTACTTAAAAGCAGGAAATGCTCATTTGGCCTGGTTCAGTGTCATACTGGCCTTCCCATGCAAGGCTATATCTGGAACCCAAACACTGCAATAAGGCAGGAATCATTATATGTTTTCTTTTTTTTAAACAGCCTACACAGTAAGAAGATGGTAGTTATCTCAGCCTTCCCTTCTTTTTAGTATGCAATTGTGGTGGTGTGCTTCCCCCTGTCTCAGCTTGGCTGCTGAAATGGCAGGACACCAGCTCCACGCTTGGAGCCATCCCGAGAAAATGTTCTGCTATGGCTTTTAACCATTTAGCTGTAAAGCTCCCACTGCTTCCACTGTTTCTGGCTGCTGGGGTGAACCAAGGGTTGCCAGTCCTTGTTTATAGCGAGTGTAATCAGTTGGACTATTTATACTGTACTCGTCACAGAGCACTTTGCTGTATGAAATGGTCACAATTATATTTCTACCAGTACAAAAACAAAGTCATCATGAATCGAGGAAGAGGCATTCAGAGTAATTTTTCTTTGCTACGTGATGCTGTTTCTTTGTCAATTCAAACATTTATCAGGCAGAGTCTCCCTCCTAGGAAGAAAATACAACCCACTGTAAGTCAGGAAACTCACCAGTGTTTTTCTGCCCTTATGTTTTTGTGTTGCATGAAGTAAATGCAACTATTTAGTCAAGTTATCTCTACCAGCTGCTGCCTCAGTGTCAATATGCAGGGTTGCCAGCAAAGTCAATGGAGTTGTCTTAGTATAGCAAAAGCAGAGTTTGATCTGCTTTGCCAGAGGTACTAAAAATACCTTTTAATATGCTAAGGTATGTGTCTGGCCAGGAGTTGTTTTGAAATGCATCCTCCACGAGTTGCTACAAAGTAAGTGGAACTCAAACAGCTCAGCCCTGAGATGCGAAATAACTAGTGCTGTGGGGTCGGGCCTTACTCTTGGCTGGGGTCATTGATGGGGTGTTCCCCCTGCCTTGTTCCCCGCGCTGAGTTGGAAAGAAGGGACTCAGAGGGGATTTGCAGTGCCCTACCTGCCATGTTTGTGTAGGGCTAAGAGTTGGACTCGATGATCTTTGTGGGTCCCTTCCAACTCAGCATACTCTGTAATTCTGTGATATTCATCAGAGATGCTTTACTAGGTAGATTGTTTCCTTAATTGTTGTTCTCATTTAACTTTTTTGATAATTTTTAAATAAAAAAAATCAGGTTGGGTATTTTTGATATCTGAAAGACCAAGTCTGGGGCTTTGTTCCCAGCAAAGAAGACCCACACACAATCTCAGCAGCCCCTGGTCACCAGGCTCTCCATGCTGACACTGTGCATGGAGGTCAGATCTGTGCAGAGGGGCAAAGCTCCAGGTTCCTCTGGGCTGAGTCCAAGGGCTGTATGAGCAGGGGCAAAGCAGTCACTCTCCCCAGGGCACAGAGCCTGAGTGAAACCTTTCTGCCAGTGTTCTCTCTGGCCTTACTGTTTGAACTGCTGTGGAAATCCACAGCTGTGGAATGGCTCAACCAGCCGTGGCTGCATGGACACAGGTGCACAGCCCTTGCCAGGGACCGTGGTGTCCCCACTGCTGGCTCCCTGCAGAGGCAATGCAGACAGTGGAGGTGGCAGATCATTACCACCCCACTCAGGATCGTAGAATCATGGAATAGCTTGGGTTGGAAGGGACCTTAAAGCTCATCTAGTTCCAACCCCCATGCCATGGGCACGGACACCTTCCACTAGGCCAGTTTGCTCAGAGCCCCATCCAATCTAGCAAAGATGCTTGCTGGGCTTACATAAATCCTCAGAAATCAGGATTGTTTGAGGTCATTCAATGAGCAAATGCCCTGGCTTAGCAGGTGGAGTCCATGGCAAAAAAACACATGTGGAGATTGCCCACATCTGAGGCCCAACACGTGACAAAAGCACACGTGTAAGATCCAAAAGAGGTGTTACCATCTTCACTGACACTTGGTCTCCTCTGAGCTGGCATCGTTTTATCTTGTGGTAAGGTCTTCTGCCCAGCCCGCATAGTGCAGGAGAACGTGCTCCCAAATAACACTGTAACTGCTGCTTAATGCCACTGGGGAATGATCTATGGAGCTCCAGTGGTACGGCCACTGGTATGGCTGGATTAGCAAGTGGAAGCTTTGTTTTGAGCTTTCTGTAATAAAATACTGCTGTGCTGGGGCACACAGGCTAGCTAGGGTTTCACTGCCTACTTAAGAAAATGAGGGCAAAGGGTGATTAAATATTAAGTGGGATGCAAGATCTCAGCTGATGCAGTTCATCTAGTAACCCGAGAATGGGATGGAGGCTTCCTGAGATACCTGAGAGGGTACTACAGGAACCTATCCTGGCCAGCAAGAGGAGCTTTGGGGTTCCTCCATCGGTTTCCAGTGCCAAGAGACCTCAGGGGTGACATGTGTGGTCATGGAGAGAGACCAAAATGAGGATCCTTGGAATACCTGTATCCTTTTCTGTTCAGCTTTTCACCTCTTCTGTAAATCAAATACCATTCCTGGCTGTGTTAGACTGTCAAACAGGCTATAATCATCAGGCAGAAGATATTAGTGAAAAAACAGAAAAGAGTTTCATGATTAATGAAGAAGCTTTCCCTCCCTACCACAGGATGAGCCATGCCCTAAAGCCTCTCCTTCAAGTAGAGCTGCTTCTGACAAGAATGTTATTGCCCTTCCTTACGCTAGAGAGCAAGACTTCAGAAAGGGAGCTTTTATCGTGTGTTTGTCTGTCTGCACGCGCGTGTCTGTGGGCCTCTCCATGCCTATGGATATAGACGGCTCCTTCCACAGCAACGTTTTGCAGAGGGTCTTGGTTCCTGTGCTTCCTAAGCCCCCCTCGGCCTTAGCTGTGGGAACATTAAATTATATCCCCTGTGCTCCCTTTAGCAGTTGGCTCTTCCTGAGGAGGAGCACCCACACCTTGGCTGCTGCCACCTGGTTCAGGAGCAAATGCTGAAGAGCTGCTGCTGCACTCCCTCCCTCCCTGGGACAAGCAGGGGCAAGTAAATCTGGATAAATGGAGGCTCTTTCCTTTCTGAGGCTCTTAGGCCAACGTTTTACTGCACTTCTAATGGTTTTAACTCCCATAATCAGCCTCATCCCATGCACCCTTGGAAACACTTAAAGATGTTATTTTTCTCTGATATAAGCTGTGCCAAAGTTTGGTTCCTTTTAGGAAGACAAACTGGCAGTGGAAACATTGACAACTATACAAGCAAATATTGTACTGCTTAAAAAGCTTTATTTAGATTGCTCCACTGCGGGGAGAGTTGTTTCTTGGTTATTTTTTTTTCATTTTGGATGGTGCTAAAGACGCCTTAAAATTAGCTACAGTATTATTCCAGCATTTTGCACACTTCACATTCATGCACCTTCAAAATTAAAAGAAATCATGATAAAACTAAACAAATAAACAGTCCTCTGGCGGATCTAATCCCTGTCATCCATGCTCCTCCCATCAGCCACTGAAGCCAGTGGGGGTCCCAGGAGGGCAGGGGTGGGAAAGCCCAGGCTGAGCAGCACGAAGGATCCTTGGGAAGGTTTTGTTGCTCTGCCATTAGGATATTAATGTTTCTGGCCAGTTGACAGTATGTGTGGAGAGCATAAACATTTGGCTCCAGCAAAGAGCTGCAGACAAGGGAGGCAACTTGTGCACAAGATGAAGAGGGACCTTGTAAGAGCACCCAGCTGGGCAAAGACTGTCTCTGGTGGATGTGAGCAGGATTGGGTGCAAGGGCTTGCAGCACTGTCAGGGAGGTGCAGGTTCCGGGGGAGGACAGTGATTTGGCAGTGGAGCAGGCACCTGCCTGGTGCCTCTGCAGCTTCCTGGGGCCAGGGGAGGGTTGAAAAAGCCTTGAAAATACACCACTGGGGGCACATTAGGGGTCTGAGCAAAGAGCTCAGAAGCAGCATGAAGATGCTTGCAGCACCACTTGTGATCGTGATGGGTTTTATGTCCAAACAAGAGCTATTTTGCAGGGAATGGGGGATAAGTGGGTAAAGAGCACCCAGGCCTCTGCTTTTCAGCTTTTTACAAACAGGCCAGCTGTCCACACTAGTTCAGGCTTAATTCACACTCTGGGTTCATTGCAACAGCCCCTTAAAGCTGGAGTCTTACCCTGTAGGTCAGCAGCCAGAGCATTATCACTGTGCTGCTGCTGCTGCTGCCTGGGGCCAATGAGCCTTCAGGCTCTTACCTTCCTGAAGGGCCAAGAAAGGGAATTTTGCATTTTTGTAGTCTCTGATTCAAATAAAGTATAAATAACTTTGCAAATATTTCAAAAATATTAGGCAGCCTGAGGAGAAGGGGTGCAAGGTGCTATTATGGCCAGGGGTGTTCAGAACCTCTCGGCCTGGCCCCGTGTGCTGCAGGACGGGTGGTGTGCTGTGGCTGCTCTCCTGCAGCTGCCTCACATGCTTGTGCATGTGTGTGAAACTGGCTAACTTGGCTTTTCCTTCTTGTGACTGTTCAGCATAGGCAGGGAATAATAAAATGCAGTTTTTCCACAGGGACCAGAGGAAACAAATTACTACCTGGGTATAGCTGAGGGCAGAGTCTGGCGCATTATTTTCTGTGAAATAATTCCCATGGGGCCTTGTGGTAACCCAGCTTTTTTTTTTCTTCTCATTTTTCTACTTCCTTAAACTTTCCAAAATACTCTGCTGTAACATATTTTTCCCAGTCACATGTGTTAGCGAGGAGAGAAAAGGTTAAATTCTCCTTTCGTACTATAATGTAATTCATTTCCTGTTTTTCACAACTGTCTAGACACAGATCGAATGAGCATTAACCCTGAATCCCACCATTGGGTTAAAAGTAGAGGTTTTAAATATAAAAGTGTGTGGTAAGTGTAAGATTGTAGGTTTCTACCTACCACCAGGAGCCAGCTCTTTTAAATGAGAACCATTTAATTTTCTATAAGTAAGAAAAAAAATTACTTCCATTTCAGAGGTTTAAAAAGGCTCCTGGTTGCTTTATATACTCCAGCAGCTACACAGGCGCTGCTGAACCCTGGCACGGACAGGTTGATCGTCTCTCGGGAGTTATATCTGTCTGGATTTACACCTCCAGCTGTATTAAAAAAAGAAAGAATAAATTCCACTTCAGTAAGAGAGCTATAAAAAGATGGGTTGTCTCTTAAATGACTTTCTCCCTATGTTAAAAACCGCGGTCAGCTTCTGGTGAGTGACCCATGGGCAAAATGTGCCCCAAGCCCCAAGGGAAAAAGCGATGGCTGTGATATCAAGAGACACTGCGTGTTGGGAAGGCAAGGCCACAGCGTGTTGGGTCCCAGCCTGGCACAGCATTTAAATGCTTATACAGTCATGACCAGACCCAAAGGGGTCTTAGGCTGGGTCATGGTTGGGCTAGAGGCTGGCCCCAGGTTCAGCCAGGCAATTAGCCCCTGTGGGTGCGTAGCCTCCTCTGACACTTCCCACCAGCTGGGCTGCCACACTGGAGTGGGAGGAAGGAGAGAAAGAGATTTCTGGTTTGGAATATGAGCTAAACCACTCACAAAAGTGCGAGTTTTGCCTGTAGAGGCAAAGCAAGGAGAAACAAAACCATGGCTCACCCCGGCCTGGTGCAGGGCACAGACAGGGAGAAAGGCAGCTTCTCGACTCACAGTTATCACACACACCATTCACATCAAAGATTACCCACAGAGATATAATTTTTTTATGTACTTCAAGAAAAAAATAAATGCCGGTAAGAATTAGCTTAACCCATTGCTCAAAAGCCCTGTTAAAATAAGTCCAAATTCCTGGTGTGCTGCAATGAGGAGGAACTCACATTTCCTGTGCTGTGTTTCTCTGTCTATGAACACAAACCCTGGGGGTTGGTTTGTTTATTTACCCTGTGAAGCTGGGAGTGGGTGTCCTTCCTGTCCTGCCACCCACTTCCAACCATTGCTTGGAAGCAGCAGCACCTCTGGAAGTACTGGAATGGACCTGCCACCTCAGTCACAAACCTGTCAGTGCTGCCTTCAGCATTCAAGGCCTGTTCTGACCAGGACTGGAACTATCCAAGGAAAACATGTTAGAAAAGACATTAATTTGTTTTCAACTAGAAAGTGCAGTATACTACGCATCAAGAATGGTGAGGGGTGAACTGGTGTCCTTCCAGCTTAGGGAAGGCCTTTGAACCCACATGAGTTATTTATAGAGCTTTGTAGAAAACAGCTCTCTCCAGTGTCTGCAGTTTTGATCACAGGAGCTACTCTGGTTTTGTCAAAAATAAATCAACCCCCTGCATGGTTCACTGGGGTTCACCCCAGATGCCTTGAAAAGCAGAGAAGGAGAAATGAGGATTAGGGAAAAATGGGGCAAGGCAGAGTCATAATTTTAATATTCATTGTGAAAGTAGTTTTCAAAATGCTTTTTGCCCAAACTGTACTTCTTTATTAGGCTCTAGGCCAGAAAGTGAGGGCACTCCAAGGAATTATGCAGGGTGACTTTTTATCATGGATCAGGGCAGGACCTCATCTACGCCTCAGGCTGCCTCTCCATCTATCCCTAAGTAACCTTAAAAGGGAGGAGGTGGTAGCAGCAGTAACTTGAAAGTGGGAAGAATTACAGCCAGACTTCAGTAACCCAACATATTCCAAAAAAGATCCCATATTCCCTGTAAAGGATTTAGTCTTCTTACATTCAGTCTGTTAAAATAAGTAGAATTTAATATTTACAAGAAAGTTTGAGAAAGAAATGCATCTTAACAACAGCTTTCTCACCCCCTTGTTTAAAAGGCTCTGGTGATCTTGTCAATCATGCCCTCCTGTGTTTCCAGAGACTTGTGTCTGGAGAGTGCAACACACTGACAGTAGACCCGAGTCACCGCGTAACTATAGAGAGACTGGGGGAACACTCAAGCATACCTTACTTGACAGTGCAATTGAGATTAAGTACAAAATGCAGATGCTTTGTTTTCATTTTCATAGCTGGCATAGCTTTCACAAGGCACGTAATCCTGTTCTGCCATCATAACTTCTGTTCCAACTAGAGACATGTATCATTTGCCTTTTCAACTGTTTTTCCCCAATTTACTGGGCTAGGAGTCCCTTCCATGGGCTCCTGCTCACATTCCTTCTGAGCAGGAGCCTGGGTCAGACTGAACTAAAGAGATGCAATTGTACCTCAAAAAAGAGAAAGATTTAAAAAAAAAAAACAAAAACAAAGTTACCTGGATAACATGTCCAGAAAAAAACCCCCAAACATTTTCTAAGCCCCAAGTGGGAGTTGAAGGTCTCAAATCAGTGTGAGCACTAATGATCTCTTTTGGGGTAGTAATCACTTCTGTGCTTTGGGTGACATTCATGAGGACAAGCTCTGTGTGAGCACAGTTTTTGTTAGACACGAGGGCTCATTTCCCTTTGAGGTATGATGAAGCAACAGCTCTGTCTGGGATGTTCTACTGCCACAACAAGCCAAGTTCTGGATGTTCTTGCAGAAGAGTCTTTGCTTACAGCCACCAAAAGCTCAAGGCTGATAAGGTCACAAACTTGGAAGCAATGAGACAAAATTCTGTGGTTCACATTGTTTGAACATTTATTGCAATTCAGTGTCAAAAATGTTTTACAAAAATACATTACTGCCTGCACAGAACAGCTGTAAAAATCAGAGTTGAACATGCAAGGGAAGAGGAAAAAAGTGTGCAAATTTATAATGGAAGGATTTTAACCACACAATAATATTAAACAGAAGACTTATATAAGGGTTGCCTTTCACTTCATATCATCTCTAGTTACAACTTTAAGGAAAAACAAAACAGAACACACGGTCTCTTCCATATATAAGTAGGTATTTATAATTACTGTTGATTAGTTCCTAAAGATGAGCATATTTGCTATTTCAAATTAAAATGTTCTCTTGGCAGCAGACCTGTTAGCATTCTGTGCAGCACACGATGGCTAAACAAATGCAAGTTTCACTGTCAGTTGCCCTCCCAGGAGGAAAAGCAGCAAAATTTGGTCAACAGAGGAGGAACTTCCCTGGTGTTCAGGGTATTTATATAACAGAGACTGCATGTGTTAAAGACAAGATGGATTTGTTCTCCCTAGGGCCAGATCCTGCAAAGTCAATTTGCTACCAACAAAATCACTGGAGGAAGACACTGGATAAAAATTCAGTGCTGGTAAAGACACTCCCAGAGCCCGGCAGCCGTGTGCTGACAGCTGTGCAAGTGGCTGACCAGCTTCAGAGCCTTAAACCAGCACCATTATAACCAGCGAGCTGAGAAAAGCAGCACGTGCAGAACACCAGAGTCCCAAACCTTGTAACAGGGAGTCTATACCAACCCCACCACCCATCAGTTCCACAGGGCATACGCTTGTGCAAACAGGCCAGCTAGAAAGAGGGGCACTTTAATTTAGATCTGCATCTTTTTGGCAAGGTGCTGATCTATGGGAAGCTGCGCAACGGGTTTGTAAGAATAAAAGAGGACAATGCTGGTTTGCTGTACTGACCAGTAGATCAGTGAGAAACAGCACATCTGATTTGTTTACTACACGACAGAATTTGAAATGTTCCTGCTCTAAATGAAGTTTGAGCTACTAAAGGCCAAGGAATTTTCTGGGCAGGAAAAACTGATTCAGTACCTGCATATGTTCTAGAAGGTGATAGCTTTCCAAGAGTAATTAAGTCAAACAACTGGGAATACAAACAGTTCAAAACCTGGGGGCAAAGAAAAATAATAAAAAATATATTCCCATATACAGAAAGTGGCAGGGTGCAATTAAATGTTTACATACAAAGCAATGTCTTCAGAGCAATACACATTTTTCTAATCACTTTACATAATAAAAGGATCTAGAAACTCCCACAGTTAAAAACAAAAAGAACCCAAAAAACATTAAGAGTTACACACGCTTTATGATCAAACTTCAGCATACCGTAGTTAGTACAAATGGCTTAAGGTATGTACAGCTGAAATCGTGCCTCTTGAAATGGCCATCACATCAAAAACTCCAAACACCTGCCTCCTCTAGAAAGCTGAAACAGATCTCGGGGATCTCTCCATTCCTAAGCCTCCTCCCTTGCATGGATCTCTTTTTAGTCTTCACAGCACCATGTTCTATGCTGTTGCTCTAGTTAACACACGCTTTGAAGACAATGAGATTTCTCTGTATATACAGGCAAGAGAAAACCCCAAAGAGAAGAAAAGCTCTCCTTGCTTAGTGTAAGAACTGATGCATGTCTAATGGGAATGCATCAACAAACTGGAAGGTGAAATGCCATTTGAAAAGAACATTCTATTTCCAAAATAAAAGCAAAAGTCTGTTTTCCCTTCACAGCAGCTTTGCCACAATTGTCTTAAAATAAAGAGGTCCTTTTTCCGTGAGAGCAGCTTTAAAACCATCCTGCCTGAAAGCCCCTGTTATCACGGACAAAACTGTTACTCTGCCATCCTCAGCCAGGCAGGTGACTTTGCACTGCTAAAATACTGATTGCTTTGTTTATAAATGGTTTGAGCAAGGTGTTTGGAATCAACAGCATTTTGTTTTAAATATAAACCAGGAGTATTGAATTCACCACAACATCTCCCTGTACCAGCCACTTGAGAAACAATGAGTCTCCAAAGAGACCAAGGTCTTTTGACAATTGCTGCAGCAGGAGGGTAATAACTGTGGCAGTAACTGAGTAAGAGTTATTTGGTTTCTTTTTGTTTAGTCTGTTTTGTTCTCCCATACAGCAGTTGCTCGGTGTTCTGCTGGTTTGGACACTGACAGCACTAGCCCAAGACCTCACACAAGCAACACACAAATGTCTACATATTAACAAATCATCTTCAGCACTTTGACCCTTCCAGTGCTAAGAAATAAAAAACACACCAACTGAAGTAAGTTTTATAAATAGGAGCCTCAGTTGTCAGCATGACCCATGCTCTCTGGGCAGAAGACAGAATAAACTCTTTTCTCAAGGCCAGTGAAGGGTTGATAGAGGCAATGGCTACACCCAAGACATTCCCCAGTCACAGCCCAATGCTGAGATTTTCCATCTTGCTGTGCAGGGAATGCACTAGGCCAGATTTAAACCTGAGTTTAACATTCACTCAGTGTCACAGTCTCACAGTGGGTGACATCTGCTGAGCACAGAAGCAGACTGGGCAGAACCACCCCCCGCATTTGACACCAAAATACTGTTGCCTTCCCATCACAAGTTGACTTATGATGGGTGGCAGAGACAAAACTATGAAACAAACCCAACCCCAAGTCAGAGCTAGCACTGGAAGATATCAAGGGGCCCAGGTCCTCTCACTGCTGGAAAAAAGAGCTACAGGACTCTCCAAATTCAGTGGCAATGGTTCACTCACTTCACTTGCAGGTTTCTCTTCTTTATGTCCTCACTCAGCAAGCCAGATTTCAGCCTTGTGTACCCTGCTCCATCAATGCGGGATGAAAACAGAAACTGGCCTCCTTCACTTATAAACATCTCCCCAAACAAGCACAAGTGTATTTTTCCAAGGTAACAGCTTTTAAATCACTTTCAGTTGACATGGGTATGATCAGCAGGCTTATGCTTTCCACCAGCAGTCAAACTGATGGATGAGGCATTAACACAAAGATAAAGCTCCCTATCCTGCCCATGTTTTCTCTTCATCTCTGGAGAGTGATGAGCTCTGGGCCATGGCTAAGGGTGGCAAAAGCTCACAGAGCTCTTCGGAAAAGCAGAAACTTGGATTTGCTGTTAGGTGGCAGAAGAGGGGCAGTTCTTGTCAGTTTTCCTTTTTTTTTTTCCTCCCCCCTTCCCCACTGCTCCATCTAGAGGCAGCTTCATTCCCTTTCTGTGTCTCTTCCAAGAGTATGCAAAGTGATGTAGTTTGCAAAAATGCAAATACTATCATTTTTAAATACAAACAGCTGCAGAAAAGTGTTGAAAGTCAGATATAAAAATGTAAAAAAAGGAACAGAATATTTAACAATAATTAACTCAAGTAGTTCTTCCTGAATTGTCCTGAGTACTCCTCTTCCTCACAATTCTTTGTACATAGTTACACACAACCCACCAAATATTTACCCTTCCAAGGTATCCTGCTTACATCGTACAGAGAGAAAGTGCCATACATGAAATCTACAGGCAAACAACAAAAACTTCCCATTGCAGGTTTTCAAATTGCTCCATATGAGCTGGATTCTTCAAGCTCCACTGTAGGGAAGAGTGAAGCATCGTATGCAGAGGAGACAGTGAGCCAGATGACAGTCACAGCAAAGTGGCCACTTACTCCGTAGGACTGAAAATTTAGCTCTAGTTTAAGGTTAGAAGATCCCATAAAGCAGCTCAGTACTAGAAGCAGAAGGGATTCAGGTCTTTGGATCTTTGCCACCAGCATGGAGAAGTAACCAAAGAAGCATCAAGTGCTATGTTGGAAATCCCTTGTTTACCCCAGTCCTGACTGCTAAAAAATCACTCCCTAAATGCCAACAGTCTGAAAGGTGACATGTTGCTGCCAGTCTTACAGTGAATAAAAACCGCATTGTTTCACAAGATTCAATGGCCCAGTTCTCTCTATATTTTACCAGCTCCAAGATGACTGAGTTCACTTGACAGCAGTGGGAATACAGAGTAGTGTATATGTTGGAAAATATGGGCTTGGAAAAAAAAAATATTCTAACCTTACTTGAGATTTCAACCAGTGCAATTAACCCAGTGGAGCTGACACAAATTTACTTTTTGAGATTAAATCCAGTCCTTTGTTTCCCTACAATAGAACTTCCTCCCTTATAGGTAATAGTCATCCTTGTGGCTTCTCCTTTCCCTTTTGCTTAGTCTTTCATAAAGCCAACAAATTAAAAGAGGATGGAGTAAAGTCTTAGGTATTTATACAGTGCCTATCATCTAGGCATTCAAGCACTCAGTAGAGCGAGAAAACTAATGTAAAGAGGTAAGCATTAATACAAGAAAAGATGCTTACTATCACAAACATTTCCCTTTAAATCATTGTACAAAATACAAAAGTTCACATTGTACACTGGATTTCTGTTTGAAAGGTACTCAATCTATTAGAGGTAGAAAGTGGTATGTTGCGATTCTGTCTTGCAAGTAGGCTAGAGTTCTATCCTAAGTATTTCAGAATGTGTCCTTTTAAAAGCATAAAAGTATTATTAAACTTGTCACAGGGATATTTTTCATAAATATTTTAAAAACGTCATATTTATAAATATGTATGCTAAATAAAACCAGATGGAGGAACAGTTCAACAGTCCTAGCCTCATATTGCTTTCTCTCTATTAGAAACAAACCAAGAGTTTTCAAATGGTTATGGGGCAAATTCGTTTTTAACTTCTAAAAGCAAAACAAAAAAAAAAAAAAAGAAGTTTTGCCCTGTATCTTGTACTCTGATGATAAAAAAGGGACTCTGTACAACATACTGTATTTATACACCAGTCCTGTGGAAGTCTATATTCCTTAAGTGCTGCGTGTCAGTGAGCAATTTCACCTTTCATCTCCAAGATCTTCTTGTTCCTTGACTCAGGAGCTTCCAACAAACATGAATATTTACACTATTTACAAGTAGAGTGTCCAAGCTCAGTGGCATAAAGTGTCCTGTAAGAATCGCATAAGCTGCAGTGACCCAAGTTCAGAACCTGAACAAGTTGATAAACTCCTGGGGTGAAAGAGAGGTGGAGCAAGTCTCTGGATTGTTGGCTGTGCAGGGGTGATCAGTACCCTGAGAAAAGAGAAAACAATTCCATTTAGAGAGACTGCAGAAAGGGTGCCAAAGCATCAGCCAGCTTAGCTGCCCCTCTGCCAGACATCCCACGTGCAAATAGAGCCCAGAAAAAACAGACAGCTCAGAATTGGGCTTCGTATTTTAGGGGTTACTGGCAAGTCATGGTGGGAGGGGAAAAAAAAAAAAAAAAAATCAGCAAAGATCCAATTCACTCTTTTCCTCTCTTCTGAGGGAAGAGAGGCTAGAGCTACAGGACTAACTCTGGAGACATGCCTTGGATATCACCACAGTGGCCAGCAGATTTTTGTGTTGTGCTGTTTTGGAGCCATCAGCTCTCATTCCAGCTAAACGTGTTGCCAAGACCTCCACGTAATGAGTAGAGAAAGCTGCTGCCAGTGCTAAAATGATTTCTTGCAGGCAAACCCTACAGCATGCCCATCTCCCTCCCCCCTCTGACCCCAAGGGGCACTAGTCTTGTTCAAGTTCAAGATGGCATCCCTGAAGCACACAGGGAAAAGGGTCTTCATAGCTGAGGGAGGATTAAGATGTAGGAATTCACTAGGCTATGCAAGCAAAGGAAGTACAGCACCCTAAACCAGCTGGAGTCAGAAGCACTGGGTGCCCCACGGCTCCTGTCCCAATTGAGTCTGTCCCACCAGCACCTCATACCTTCCAGGAGAGGATGTGGCAGTGCCTGCACAGCTGCAGTGTGTCCCCATACTGCTCTTTCCGTGGGTAACACCTTATGAGCTTGAAGTACATCTTCTTCCAATCCAGTTGTCCTTTATCAGACAAGATCAGCCGTTTGCGAATCTTAAAGCAAAGATAATCATAACTGTAGCAGGTCAGAAAAAAATTTGCTCTTTCCAGCTCATGACATTCTCTTCTCTCTTGCATGTCATCCTTGCCAGTCCCATAACAGTTGCAACACTAAGAAAGCTCTTACTTTGAATATCCAGCTATAAGCAGCTTCCTGATGGCAACAGCCTCACCCAATACCATTATGAGGGTCTGTTCTCATTTCATTAACTTTACCATAGGAAGCCTGAAATCCTGGGAGCTATTTCATCCTACTTTGGCCACTGTTTCTAGCTGGCAGGACAGCAAGTACAGTTGCATTTAATAGTTTTAGAAGTATTTTACTTCCTCATTGACTCCAAGAGTCAGGGATTTATTACAATAGTTTGGGAGACACCCATCTTTTATTTAGGGTTCATTAGTTGCAGAGGCTGGATTTGAATTTACTTGTTGACAGGAATAACTTCCCCAGAGTCAAAGTCAGATCCAGAGTGAGTAAATAAAGACAAGTTAGTAAAGAAATCTGGCACATGGTCCCTGAAGTGCAGAGGTCTCCTATAAACACTCCAGACATTCATGAATAAACAGAGGATTTTTGTTTGTTTTTAAGTTTAGATGATCCCAGATGATTACCAGCCTGCAAAGGGCCAGAGATGTTTACACAGGTACAAGGTGGGTAGCAGCAGGGCTGTTTTCCACATACCATCCTGTCACTCACAAAACAGCTCACAGGGGATTTCTCCCTCTAAAGGGCAAGGGAGTCCAGCTCATGGCCCACACCCACAGACATTCTCTGCGAGAGTGTCAGTCCCTGGGACACCAGGGTGACTGCTGGAGCTTGCTGCACGTTTTCCCTGCACACGTGGGGCAAGGAGCCACTGCATGACTTGCAGTTGTTCCCACCTGGATTAGGGTTCAAGTTCATTGTATGATTAGTTCCTCAAGCTCCTATTTCAGGAATCATTGCTGTGGCACGTAAAACCCCCTACATAAATCATCTTCACAGCTATTTTCATGCCAGCCTGTGGCACAGTCCTTAGATCCAAAAGACAGTCAAATAAGAGTGTCCTACCCCTGTGTGTTCACTTGTTAGTGGGGTACAACAAGGAACTGATGGCAGTTTGCATCCTTCCTTGTACCTGTCTGTCTGTGAAGTGGTACTGGCAGAGTTTCTTCCACAGCAGCCGGTCTTCACTGAGCACTTGCAGGTCAGGAGCTACCTGACCAAGGCTAACCAGGTCCCTCCCATCACTCAGTCGCTGCATGATGTTCAGTTGTAAACACAAGGGCAGGTCAGTGAAAGTGGTTCCTTTAAAGGCAGGCTGGAAGAGACAGACAACATTGAGCTCCCAGGAAGCCGAAAACCCAAGAAATACTAGATTGCAGTAGAGTTACTGCTTTTTAAGCACTGTTCTTCACACAAAGAACAAAGCAGTTCCTTCTTCTGAATAAAGAAGACACTTCACATAAAAACATTTGACCTTCTGTGCCAGAACAGCTTGAGATCTTCAAGGAACAAGCATGTACCTGTACTGCAATAGTTAGAAGCAGAGTTGCAGTCTAAGCCTCCTTCTCCCCTTTTTGTTCCTCCCCCACATCCATAGTCATGAGACTCTGCTCCCAGAAGCAGCACCCTCAGCTTCCACTACAGCAGGATGTTGGCTGCATCATGGTATCACCTACTGACCATAATGATCTCTCCACCATGAGGAAGATGGGCATTACTTCTCAAGTTCAGCTCCAGTTAAACACATTGCTGGGAATCTCAAATTTATCTGACCTGTGTTTCAGCTTGTCATCACAGGATCCTGCTGTAACCACAGCAGTGGCTGGTGAGTACCCACTGCAGGATTTTTCCCCGTGTGGTTTCCCAGGTCACTGCTGGCAAGGCTAACTTCTCCTCTGGGAACACTTGAAGGACCTGCCCCTTTCCCATCAGCTGCAGCCCTGGTTTTCCAGGCTGTTCAGCGACACCAAAGCACATCCAGCCTAAAGAGACAAAAGCCACTCCCATCTACCTTCGCTTGCTTTACACAATGTCCAGGATTGTTTTGCAAGCCCACATGGGGCACAGCTCTGGGAAAAAATGGATCTGCAGGTCCTGCACTCAGGGGAAATCCAAGGTATACACAGGAGCAAGGCATCAACAGGGGCCCACAACACGGGCTCCAGCTGCTTCAAAACCAGCCTCAGCCTTATTAAGGCAAACAGCAGCTTCTAGGATTGGGCCCCAGCAAAGAAACAATGTTGGGCAGATATGCCAAGTTCATCATCTACCCTGCACAGAAACGCTGCTATTTTAAGTTGCAGAGTCACAGCACCCGCCTTGCCTTTGTCAGAGCTATTAACTGTTTCCAACAAGCAGCACACAGACTGCCATCAGCAGCGGAACACTGCACGAGGTGGCTTTTAATAATGCAGTCCCAACTCCAGCCATCCCACTGCATGTGAGACTCCAGAGGAACAAGTACGTCTGCACACCAGCAGCTCTGTCCTGGCTGAGCCGCACAGCGCTTCCCAGTGCCTGCAAGGACCACAGCTTTTCAACCAAGACATCATTTTTCGCCATCTCCACCAGCAAAGCAGACCTGAAACAACCCTTTCCAGAAGGAGTTAACTGTCTCCATCTCCAGAGGACACTTCCTCCCATGACAGCCTGGGTAATTTTCTAGGGAAGGAAAAATGCACTGGATCCTTGGATGACTACCTCCCATTAATCTTCCTGGCCAGTCTGTATTTTGCATTCTCCTGCACTCTCTCTACATATAAGCTTTGCTAGGGCACAACAGGCTCACACTTCTGCCTCTTTTCAGAAGAAACATGTGTGATTTGAACAAATCCTTACAGGCTTTCTGAGTCAGGACTAAAAACTTCTCTGCTACTTCTTTTCTGTCACTACCCCTTTCCAAAACTTTTTGAACATTACTTTTTTTGGAGAGAGAATACAGATTAGATCAGAGCAGTATGCTGTCACATTCTGGACAGAGGTTTGTATTTTTTTTATTTTTTTTTTAAAGCAGCTGTAGCACACAATATTTTGAAAGTTTTTCTTTTTTTGAATGGTTTAGGTCTTGGGTGCTGCAAGACTTTCCCCGCATCCAGAAACACCACAAGCACTCACTGCACTCTAAGTAACTGGCTATACAGAGCTGAGCTTGTTCTTCCTTTCTCTGAACTCAACTGGTTTTTTTCTAGCTTGATCTGAAGTTATCTTCAGTGGTGGGAATTTTCTTTGCAAGCTCTGATCTATTTTATTTTAGAAAAGTAACTGTAAACCTACATATAAGTACGCATAAAAGCCTGTTCCATTCATAAGCAATATTTTGACACACTTTTGTCTGGATAAGCAGAGTGCTTTGAGATGCTTGTCTGTGTTTCGAGTCCCCGGAGGGAAAACGCCACATTGAACTACTGAGATGAGCAGCAGAGAGTAGGTCCTGACCCACAGTGCCCTCAGGGCAGCAGATTCCTGGATGGAAGTGCCCAGGCACTGCATGGCTCCCCAGCACACAGCCTCAGGGGCCACCCCAGTGCTGGGCATGCAGTTCCCCACTAAGGCAAAGGGAGCTGCAGCCCTTAGCAAGAGAGGGATGCCAGGACAGATAGCAGAGGTGGCACAGAGACCACCACCAGGTAAGGCACTGCTACTTTTGCAGCTCCTCCTCCTTTTGAACCTCCCAGAATTAATTTCCTACATCTTGTTACCTGCATTACTCTAACTGAAGGCCTGGAGATTTTTTCCTAGTGTTCCCAGAGAACACAACCATGTAAAATTATGAAAGTGGGCTCTTTGCTTAATCCTTTTCAAATGTCTTTCTGGTTGACCCACCAGGGAAAAAAGTGACTTTTATATTCCCTTGGCTACACCTTGGCCTGCTTAAATGGAAATTTCACAGTTCCGTTCACTGCAGAAGTCATACAAAGGGGCACACACATATCAGCACTGAGGGAAAGCTTTAGCATTTCTGTGGAGCACATATCCATTTGAAGTGGAAAAAAAAGTCTAGATATAGTCCTGGGCAACATGTTGTTGGCATCCCTGCTTGAGCAGGGGCGTTGGACCAGATAACCTCCAGAGGTCTATTCCAACATCAACCCTTTTGTGATTCTGTGAAACAGCAAGTTCAGATTTGATTCCCATGAAGTCAGGTTAGGAATTTATCATTTAACATATCTTTCCCATCCCCACAGATGCTGTTGACAGAACACGTTGTGAAAGCAGGACTCATCTGGCTGGAACAGGTAGATCCAGACTACTGAAAGAATCATTAGTATTTTCAGCCAGGAAGCATGAAGTTATGCAGCTATTTTGAAATTTGCACTTAATTTACAGATTAAACAAATCTTAAAACCGCAGCTATCTGACAAACAAGCTTTGAAGTCAATTTCTCTATTTGAGAAAGACTGAGTTAACTCTTCACACTGAGGCTCTGTCTCTGAAGACTGAAGAGGGGGAAATGTTTCCAGCCCAGCTCTGTTCACAGACTTCACAGTCATTTCAGAGTCAAGCCACAGTCTGTGACCAGTAACCTCGAGCGTGATCCTGGGTTATGTATATTGAGTTTGAATTAAGGGATTCAAGTAATGCTAGGAATGCATTCAGTTATTTTGGCAACTCCAGGTCCTTCCACTCTGTGCTTGCACTGGGAGTACAGTGGGAAGCATTCACCCAAACGAGAGCTGCTACATAAGAAGGTTTCATGAAGGAGCCACAATATTTTTAGCTTTCAGGATTTGTGCTTACCCTGGTGATCTGAATGTTGTTCAGTTGCTGCTGCCAGTGGAGAATGCTCTCCATCCTGTGCACCCACATATTGATGTTTCCAACCAGGACAGACTTGCCAACCCGTTGAACTAATGTACAGAGGGATGTGTAGAGGGTCTGCAGCAATTCCCGTATTAGCCTGATGTTCTGCTGATCTTCAAGGACTTTGAAAGAACAGGAAAGTTTTAAAACGGGAACTGTCAAAATCCTTCTCTCAATCTACATGTTTCTCAGGCAAGCCAAGTTATTTGCTATAAACTCAGAGGCCAAGAGAGCCAGTCTGTGCTTTTCTTTTCAGAGGAAAGCACTCAAACATTAGCCAGTCACAGCAGGTTAGACAGCAGATGGAAAGAGATCCTCCCAGGATAAGCAGATGAGATCTGCCATTTCAGCAGCACTTCCCATTTCCAGCCACTGGCAACCAGCCAGTTTTCCCCTCTAATATTATGTGAGAGGTTATCTATGTCCATCTCTTCCCCATCTCCCCCAGCTGATGTGCAGGGAGACAGCTCAGGATCTCCTTTCTCATTATGTACACTAACAGGGTGCTCTCAATTCCCAAGCTTCAGCCAGAGCTGAAAAAAAAAATCCATGAGGAAGTGCCACATCTCAACCACAATTCATCCCCCCAAACAGGTGAAGACATCCCTCAAGATGTCCTTTTCTCCAGAGCAGTGGGAGCACTAGAAACAGCAAACTGGCAACAAGGCGGCAGCAGAGACTGCTGATACGCCTGGCCAGGGACAGGAGCAGCCAGCTCTTCAGCAGTCAGAAATAGGACTCAGTAAGATGCAGAAGGAGTGGTAGTGAGGAAAGCTGTTGAAGGTGGAATCCTCTCATACCTACAGACACTTCTTTCCACTCCCCCCAAGCCCTTCACTGAGGGAAAAAAAAAGCAGGACTGCACTACAGAAACATGCAGTAGTGCCCCTCTTCACCCATCTCACATTGCCTAACTGTTCTCAAGGATGTGGTTCACACAAAGTACATCAGATTAAATCAGACTCCCCCTCACCGTTTCCGTTTCTTACCTTTCTGCACCACTTTTTCCAAAATGTTCATGTAGTTTTTCTGGGCAATGCCACTCAGTGACGTCAGCTGAGACTTTGCTATCAGCTCCAACAGCTGTGGATAAAAATAGAAATTGCAAGCCTTAGAGCACAGAGATACCTTTCTAATCTTGACTCTGGTCACATGACATAGCAAAACAGTCCAGAGACTTGTTTGCCGCTTGAAAATAGAGACAACCACAGAGCAAAGTAACACAGAGGGGGAAGAAAGCAGCGGCCAAATAATTGAACTCGCATCAAAAGAGGTGGGGGGAAAAAAAAAAAAAGAAGGATTTTAATTATCATTGGGGGGGTGGGGAGAACTAGATTTCATGGTTCAGAGATGCAAAGAAACCACACAGCAGTGCTCAGACTGACAGCTGCTATTCACACCAAGGGAAAAACAAACAGCCAACATCCCCATCTTTCACTGGGGCATAAACAAGCAGTGTCATATGGGAACACAAGCAAATGCCTGTTTGGATGGGGATATTATTGATGGAGCATTAATGAGAATCAGACTCTACAATTTACGTCAACTCCTGGGTTGCATGGATTTTGTCAGAATGCTGTCACCACAACAGAAAGGTCAAATACTGTAGGAAAAAGCAACTCCCCCCATGACAAGCCCCTATTCTCCCAAGGTTTCCTCCCCTGTTCAACTCTTAGAGCTACAACACCAAACCACCTTTCCCTGTCTGTCTGTTTACTCGTTAACCTCTCCTAATGGAAATCTCCCTTTTACTTTCAATTAGGATTTGCTTCCCATCACTGACCTCCTGACTCATGTACAAGCTGAACACTGAATTTAGGTTGCAGTTGCTAAAGGAAGCATTCCCACGGGGAAGGATGCCCTCTCCTTCCCATCTCTCATCCCCAAGAACAGCTGTGAAAGTTTCCTATGGATTGTGCTCTGCAGAACATGTGGCCTGTGATCTTACAAGCCCTTCTCCCTTCCCCCAGCATTATATAAATGCACAGACTGTCCACGTGTCAGCCCATTTGTTTTGGATGTACATAGCCTGCTGTTTTAATTTAGAAAGGAAAGGAAAAACCTTTTATGCTACAAATCAATCAACACATTACCGCATGACTGGCTTATTAATCCTTTATCATCCACAGCTCCAGTATCCCATTGCTGGCACTAAAGAGTCCAGAGAAGGTGCAACTACTTGTGTCAAGTAACTAAGATGGCTTTTGACAAGACTTGATAAGTCATGAGCTGAACTGTTTGCCCTGCTATAAGAATGACAGGAATGTATCCAAAAAGTCACAGGCAGCTTGCCATGGAGCAGGGAGCTCGGGGAGAGGTTTCACTGCAGTCACTCGCCTGCTCTGCTCATCTGGGGCACTGGCATGTGACTGCCACTTAGGAGCACTGAAGTTGCTTAGAGTGACCAATCTCTTCTTCTGTTTAATATCCAGGCCAACACCATCATCAGATGGCTTTGAGTTTACATTCTATTAATATCTTGCACCTCACATGACCAAAAAAAAATCCCCAAGATGAAAAAAGACCTGTGCTAACTCCTGTGAAGGGCAGGCTGCTTGTTTTCTTGGCTTGTTTGGAGGAAACAAGAGATGCAGGAGAGTTGGGTAACATTTTGGTGTACAGGAATCAGTGGATCTTCTTGCTAAATCAGCTAAATGAGACCACAATAACGAAATACTCTTAAAAACAAGGCAGCCTGCAAGACATTTGAAAAGTTTATGAAAGGTGTTTTCTTCATTCTTGGAAATACTGGGTGAATATATAGGGAGAAAAAACCCCACCAACCAGTGTCCCATAATAGTCTGTAATACGCTGCTTACACTAAACTGTATAGCCTTCAGACCTTTAATTATAGTGATCAATTTGCCAGACTCCATCTGTACATTAGCCACAATCACATACCCAGATCAGCTCTTCTGTGCACAAACAACTGCTGTCTCCAGATTGCACTGCTCCAGAACTGGCATAGAGACAGCTTCCACCAGGCTGGGTGTCAGCAGTTATCATGCCCATTACTAAAAACACCAAAATGCAAGCAATATCATGTAATATAATACCATAAGAGTTAGACACCAGGGCCATTCTTCTAGAAGTAGGATAAAAATCTCCGTTCTTTGAAGAATGCTAATTTTGTACAAAATTTAGCCAAAGGAACAGATTCAAATTTGCCTTGTCTGTGTTTATCAAGGTTCAATTTATGTTCAGTGAACCAGCTCAGATATCATGTGTCACCTCCCTTCTCCTGCAGCAATAAACACAGGATGAAATTCCATATGAAAACTACGTTGTGAATACTTCTAGGACTACTCCACTCCCCAGGGACTGCTGGCTGAAGCAACTAGTTAGTCCTCCAAATCAAAAGACATTTATTCTTCTGTGCTCATATACAAAAGAACAGGTAGGCAATACAGTTCATCTGTACAGCACATGCTCCAGGGCACTGAGGGTCTTTTAGTGTTGGCACAGGCCCAAAGTATGGTCTCAGTTATGGACTGACAAATTGGGGTCTACACCATTTAAAAAAAAGTAAATCAATGTTGCCACTTGCATAATACAGACTAAAAGCAGACTGATGAATTCAGATTAATGCTGAGTGGGGTAAAAAGGCTGGAGAGCTGCGAGCATGTGTTATGATGCGGTTGCATTAAGTCCAGCCCACGCTCAACTGAGAGGGACAGATGGTAGGAGAGAGTGCACAGGGAAAGGTTACAAGCAATTTTAAAAGGTCTGCTTTTTCAAAACACCAAGTTATTGTATTCCATCTGATTTTAGCTGGAGCTGGGAAGTCTGCAACACCTCTGGAAAACAGGGCATTAGGTCCCAATTCACTCTTTCAACTCCTCAGAAATTGAATAAGGTGATCTGGGAGTTTCCTTAAAAGAAAAAAAAAAATCTTCCTACACCTTTGCCCCATTTTGCTTGCTATCAAAGGTGTGGCAGAACTACAGAGAAAAAGCAAGAGATGCAGTGGGCTATCCCAGAGGCCCTGCAGAGCTGGCAAGAGACAGCACCTTCCACAGCAGGGCAATAACCTGCTCACTTCCCCATGAGTGTGATGAGGCTCCTGCTCAAACCCCACCAGCAGCTGGTCTGGAGCAGTCAGTGCAATGAGACTCTCAGCTTCAGGAGCAGAGCAGGTCATCCTCCTCCCATAAGCACAAGGAAAAAATAGCAAACAGAACAGTGCCATGTGGCAGGGAACAAGGTCCCCTGTTTCAGGGCCATGAACACACACTGCTGTACACCCATGACTAGTGCATGCAGCATTGCTTAGACCTGCTACAGCCAGATGGCACTTTGGCCACTGTCTTGGTTCAGCACAGTGGTGTGCAGGCAATCCATACCCCAAATAACCACTGCTAGAGGCTTGCGGCCCACAGAGCCAAAAACTCCTCAGCAGTCGTGCTGCGCTGAGCAGGAGGGTGTAACCTTGACTCAAGAAGGGAAATGATCTGTAGCGATTAAACATCACAAGTCTCAAACTACTGAAGTGTAAATCCCCCTCTGAATGTTCCAAATCAGCTATAGAGAAGCTGGACTGCACCCGGTGGGGATCCTTAGGGTCCTGATGATTGGGAAAGTGGCCCTTCACATCTGAACTGCTTAGGGAAAAGTATCACTATGAAAAATTGCTCCTCCAGCCTCACCCTGCTCTCATAGCCCTTCACTTTGTGACTGAAATGTCACATTGACTGTTGGCTGAGAGTTAGAGAAAGAGCAAGGTGAGTTATAATGATTTGCAGTGCAGGTGCTGACAGATCTCCATGAGATAGCATCCAGCTGATATTCTTTCAGGATAGCATAAATCCAGGACTCTTGGAGCTAACAGCTGTTACAACTTAAGAAACAAAATTTCAGAGACTAGTTTAGGAGGCTGCACACAACCTAGATCATGTTATTCCAGAAGAGCTGTGCCCATGCAGCTTAACCTGACCTAAGTTCTATGATCAGAAACAGCATCTTCCCTTGATACTACCTAGCATCATAAGAGAAATCTTTCTGAAGGAAACAGTCTGCAGAACCTGAACAGAGCGTTCCTGAAAGAGAACCAACTTCTGGGCTGCAGGCACTTTTGTCTCTTCTCCCATTAATTATGCTTACAGACTGCTTCCAGTCTTTTTGTTAAATTTGTAAGACCAACAAAACCAGGGCTGTTTCAAGTCTAACAAAGTTTGGGTCCTCTGGGTCAACCATAGACTTCCTTACTGACCCTAAAAAGGGAACACTTATTGTCCTGTAACATGTAGGTAGATGCATTAGTTTGAAAGATCAACAAGGACCAAGTCATGGCACCAATACCTATACTTGGCACTTCTAGCACGTTTCAGCAGATGATCAAGACAAGATTGATGATGAAGGAAAATTTCTTTCACTTCAATTACATGAACTCACGGGCTCCAGTTGATAGTATTTGCCCATGAAAAATACCAGCCAAGCTTCTAGCAGCTCACACCTCCACCTCACTCAGAGGAGATGCTTATTTTACCAGTGCACCATCAGAAACTCAAGAACTCAGTTTGAGTGTATGTGAAGCAGACACTACTGTGACAAGTCAGCGCTGAAGACACTGTAGCACTTCAGAGAAATTCAGAAAGCAATTCTTTGAGAAATGCAAGTTGACCTTAAGCCTGAAAGCCCATTTTGCTACCAGCAAGTGATGCAACTTGTTTCTCTATAGCGAAAGCTTGGGTGTAGCCAGCAGAACCTGAAGCCTGCAGCTGTTTCTCTCCTTTCTTTCCCTACAGACATCCTTATATTCTTTCTGAGCCTTTGCATGATGAATTAAGTAGCATGTCACTAATCAGATACCCCAAGTAATGGGTGGAACTAGAGAGAACAAGGAGAGGGAGGGAAGGGAAAAATGTTTTGCCTGCCAATGTCCAAGGCATTTTCCACGTGACTGATTGCTCATCTGTGTGCTCTAGGAGGACTGTGACTTGCAAAGGACCATAAACATGATGCACATCTAGGCAGAGCTTTTCATGAGTATATCTGGCATATAAGGCATTTTATGAGCTACTAACCACTGGAGACTTGGCCAATACAAGCCTTTCATTTT
This sequence comes from Grallaria varia, assembly GCA_013396735.1. Classification (NCBI taxonomy): domain Eukaryota; kingdom Metazoa; phylum Chordata; class Aves; order Passeriformes; family Formicariidae; genus Grallaria; species Grallaria varia. The sequence continues at coordinate 79,635 of VWZG01007260.1, forward strand.
AAGAAATTAGTTTTATATTTGATCTGTGGTACCAGGTTTAATATCTTCTTTAAACTGCCAAACCACAAGTCAGACTCAATTAGAAAGCTTCATACTTCTCAGTAGTGTTGTATCTGTAAAGCTGCTGGGGTGGGGGGGTGATCTACTCCTAAAAGCTCAGAAGAGAGGTAATTTGTAGAAACAAGGACATGTATCAATCTCCCTAACAGAACACTTATTTTGGATAAAAGCATCACAAATCTACTGTGTATGAGATCCACATGAGATGAAGGGGAAAGGTGAGACTGAGTTCCCCCACGAGAACACACTGACTTCACTGAAATTTGAGTTTGCTCTTCAAAAAATGTAATGGGACTTCTGCTCAGCCACTGCAGTTCCATATGAAGCACCCATCAAACGGGGCTGAGCAGCAGAAGCCCATCATGTGGCACAACATAACCTGAAGACGTGCTTAGCAGAGTCTTTGGAGTTCTTCACTGTCGTAAGAAAGTCTGCCAAAGGGATATCTGCAGCACCAAATAAGAATTTACGTTCCTCCTTTATATTTGACTAAAGGGTTATGGCCTTGGCATGAATTGTTCCTTTCACAATAACCTCCCTGAAGATGGCATGACTGTGTATATTATATGGATGCAGTATCAGGAAACACTAGGTACCTCAGCATTGTTGATCACCTCTGCACAGGCAGGAAAACAAGTTGTCCCAAGATCAGCAGAGCTAGGACAGTCTGAGCTTACATGGACTTGGCTCCTGCTTTACCTCCCCCAGCATCCCCACTCCCTGCAACCACCCTGCAGTGGAATATCTAATTACTGTCCTTCCTGCACAGCAGGTGGGTCATCACCCCCAGTACCTCTACCCTTCCCAGGGTGCCAGAGGTTTTCACAGGTGACTTGTCACTTAAACAACAGGTGAACAAACCAAGGTAAACCTGCTCAGATCATTTCTTCCTTAGACAGTTTCATGACATTTGACTCAAAGGGAAAGCAATACCAATGCTTGTTTGCTCCAGAACCTAAAACCTGAACAGCTGTTGCCACACCAGTGATCAGCTGCTCATGAGATGTGAAAAGGAGCTGTTTATAAACAGCCTAAAGTTAATAACAGATTTTTTTAAAAGCTTATTGAATTCCAAATCTTGCTAAGCATTCTGAAATTCAAGACCAATTTGCAGATCACATGCAGATAAACACACAAGCATACACAGCCCTTGGGACAGTAGCTCCCCCAACCACTACCACACGTCCTTGGCCACCCCAGGCCAAAACAGAAGCCCTGACCTGTCATGCAAAGCCAAAGCATGGGGAATCCAAGGCTGACGACTCCTTCCTACCAGCTAATGGTATCAGGACTAGCCAAATGTTTCACCCACTGAAACCACTGACAGTCACAGGATTAAGAGCAACCGTGATCTTTAACAGAGAAGTTAAGGTAAGTTCCTCCACGTGGTTCAACCCATTTCCTCATTCCCAAAATGCTCAACTCCCTTGAGTCTCTCGAGTCTCTCCCGTGTCACTGTAACAAAGCCCTCAAACTGGACCTTCTCGTGCAGAGACATCTCCACCGCCCTGTGGCCTCTGCAGAGAGTCCCTTTTGGGGCTCGAGAATCATATTTAGAAGCTGAACTGAAAATTCAGGAATTAGAAGCCAAGCTTTCTGGATTTCAGAAGTTAATTAAACAAATGAAAAGTAGTAGGATTGTTAGGCTAAGGACATCTACATTGTCACCACTTTCCTCCCTCTTCATTTTAACAGATCAAAGATAAGGTTTTGGGCATCTATCCACACAACTTCCATGACTTACTTCATGCAGCAAAGCCCAACACATGCACTTGCATGCTCAGACATCTCTTCTTCGCCAGTGCTTCCCATGATCCAACTGGTGCTCAGTTCAGAGCCTCAGCCACCATCACAGCAAAATAAACCCTGGCTTTCACTCACCCTCACGACATAGTTGAATCGCCTGGAGTCCAGGATAGCACTGGAGAAGTCAAGCCGGTTGAAGGCTTCTCCCAAGGTGCAGTAACCATGGCGCTGAGGAATAAAAATAGCCTGGGTCATGTTTTGGCAGACTTGAGTCCAGAAAGCACCAGGTAGACATGACCCAGGGCAACTCAATTTAGCAAGCTAATGGGTACAAACCATGGGAGCAGCTCACAGCTGGAGGAGGCAGGCCTGTCTCCCACTGAGCTGCACTTACTGACATCAAGGGTGAGCAAGGCCCAATGTAGATTATGGCAGTTTCTCAAGAGTGACCCAAGCTCTGCTCATGACCCATGAATTTACGGGTCAGAATGAGCCACACATTCCTGGGGTTCAATATCTAGTAGGAGTTCAGAGCAGTCTCGTACAGCCGCTTCTCTCCATGAGTGCAACCGAGCCATTGTGATAAATTCCAATGATTTTCCATGTTAGGACTGTACTGGGTGAAAGCCAAGAACAGTATTATGGCTTGGCCTGCAAATGGCTGGTTTTTTAAACTGAGGGAAGCAAACAAGTCATATTTTAAACACATGTACAAAGCCTTGTACAGCAAGCCCTGGATCCCCTGATAGGGGCTTAAAATCATTACTGAAATTCCAACCACAAGCCAGATCTTCCACTTATCTCTTAAGAGCTTCTGCTGATTTATATCAGCACAGGATCTTCCACTGCTTGTAAAAAGCAGTAGAAAAGAGAACAAAGAACCTATGGAGGTACTCACCTCTTTTGTGCTTCCCTTGTGAACATAGATCCACTTCTCCTGGTGGAAATCTGTTTGGACAAAGACATTTTGCTCAGTTAATCTTCTACCTCAGAGGGCTGGCTCTCTGTTCTGCTCATCACATTTACTGTCTTTTAGTACAAATGAAGTGTTTTTGTTTACACCATCACATTTGAAACCAAATCTAGCAACCTGCTGAGCAGCTTTGTTTCCATACAGTTTCATTTAAGACTGCAGCCCTGAGCCTTGGAAAGGGCTTCTGTTTCATTGACACAGCTTAAGACTGTAAATGTTTAATCTGTCAGCCACAGATACACCATAGCAGCTCCTCTTCTTCAGTCTCAGACAGTAAGTGTGGCTGACAGCCAGGTTTTGTTGTTATTGATTTTATTAACTATTCATTACCTTGGTTACAGGCTTGGGATTGTATGTCAAATTTGAAGTTGAGCAAAAATGTCATGAGACACCAGGCATGCAGGAGAGAGCTTTTAGCAGTGAGGTCAGGCTCAGAAAAGCATGCTTGTGCCTGCAGCTAACTTGCTAAAAAAGAAAAAACTATTTGGGACCAAAATTTTCCTATTTCTAATTGCCCCTCCCTTCCCTCAGAATGGGAGTTGTCCCATCCACTCCCCAGAATAACTTCCCTGTACCCACCACATGCTGCTAACCCGGTTTGCAGGAGAGCCTGTACTATAAGCAGTTATGCTGCTCGAGCCTTCTCCCACTCCATTCTCACACAGGCTTTTGACCCTGCTTCCTCCACATGCTGGCAATTCAACAGCTAGTGTAAAATAAATTCTCCTCCCCATCCTGCTAGACTCCTTTCCACCAAGAAAATATTGTGCTCCTGGAGCAACCTGTAAACCAGTGAACTGAGGGTGTGGAATGTACTCCTGCCTGCTATTGTGAGCCCAAGGACAGAGCCAGTCTAGTTACAGGCATACTGACCCTGCATCATGCCCTTTTTAATGTAAGTCACATCTGAATCCAGCCAAAAACTGTCATGGTAACATTTGTTTGTTCAGAGAACCAAATATACACTGAGGGGCCAACTTTTGGCACCAGTTCCCAAAATCCTGGGGGATGCACAGTGAGCTAATAGTAGTGTGGGAATTGTAACTCATTTCCTCTGTGTATGTTTACATTTGTAGCCTTCACATGTAACTCCAGTACCTATCTTACAATCAGCCCAATGCAGACCTTGCTGTCCCTGCAGGCTCCCCCGGGTCCTCCCACAGTGCACCATCTGAGACCCCAGCAGCACACTGTGCGTACAGAAAGACTTCAAGCCCTCTATTGTTTTGAGTGAGCTGAAATCTTATTTCATTCTTCATGCACTCCGCACACAGAGATAGGATCAAAGCTTACATTCAGGATTGTAGCCTCCAGTAACGTAGATTAGTGCTCAAAACGCATATGGAAGGAAGAATAAATTTAGCCTGTTGTGCACAAGGAAGTCTACAGGGGGAAAAACTGGAACTGGTTCATTTGAATGTACCATAGGAAAAAATTACCCTCCTCCTGACAAACAAATGACAAAAATTTGAACACAACAAGTACAACTCCTCAGAACAGGGATTACTAATGGGGGTATAAATCTTCACATTAAACTGTATCCAAGTTCTCTGCTTAGGTCAAACATGGGCGCAAAGCCCTTCAAGGCTCTAGAAGACTCTTCATGCACTGTGCAAAAGCCATATATATGAAGCATTTCTCATTCTTCTGCAGCAACTTTTGTCAAAAAAAAAAAGCCCAAAAATACATCTTACATTGAGTCTTGGCTTTGTTGTTCAGCAGGTCTTTTTTTCTCTTCTTGGCAGCAACATCATAATTTAGGCTGTTGAAGAGATTCTCTTTGTTGTGATCATCCTTTTTACAAAAGCTGTGAATGACACAAAGCAAGGATTCTGTTTATTTCTGCAGCTTGCTGAACACTGTTTCCTGCAAGGAGACAAATACACAGGTTTTCATTGTGAGCTCCAAAGCTTCCTCCTTGCAGGCTGCCCTTGAGAAGTCTGCACAGTTTTTGCATTCAGTAATGGTATTTTTTTAAGCGAACCCCTGATATCTCATTTCTGGGCTAGCCAAGATACCTGTTCCTGTCTCTTATGCGTAACACAGATTGCACAGTTAGTGCTGGGACACTGTTTGGCAGTATTTTTTTCCTCCCTTAAACCTGTTTCTATCCTTACGTAACACCATGTCCTCCTACTATAGGTGGCAGATTCCTCTGAGCCAGACTGTTACAGAAGGACATATTTAGAAATGCCTGAGGACATATATATGCACTCAAAATATTTATTAACAAAAGACTCCCTACAAACTATTATTTCAAGCTTACAGGAAAAGCTCAGCTGAGGTTCAGACTCAGCTGATGGTTTTCTAAAGCCAACATAGTAGTGACTACAGAAGTTAACAGCTAGGATCTCCTGTCCAAGACTGCCCATCATCTGCTTTTGCTGGAGCTCTGCTGTAACTATATTATTAGTGAAGGGAGCTGTAACCCCTTATTTACTTCAAGGGCAATGAAAGACTATCTATAAAGAGGCTGTGCATCAACATCTCCTCATCCTACAGACCTGCAAATCAGCAGATCCAAGCCACAACACGAAACCAAAAAGCTCCTGGGCAGCCACAGTACTGCTGTGGAGACCCTGGTAAGGCCCCTCAGAGGGGAAGGCAGCACCCACCAGGGGGTCTCAGCAGTGGCCCCAGCACACAACCTCATGCCCAGAGATGCGAGGATGCCTCACAGGTGCTAGGGAGAAGACAGGCAATGCATCCAGGAGAACAAAACAGAGCTGCCCCCACTGCTCTAGCAGCTCACATGGGATGAAGCACAGCTGTCTGGAGGCCTAATCTCAAAGAAGGGTCCCAGGCACCTCCACCTCTCAGCTGCTATGGCTCAGGCAGCCCTGGAGCTCTGACAGGTGCCAAACTATGCTACTGCTTGCAGTACTGGGGAAACTTCCTCTGATGGCCACAAGGACCCTGACACAGCCAGAAGGCTTCCTCTACAGACCATGTGTTTACACTGTTTAGCTTCCAAAAAAAATAATGCAAGCACCATACCAAACACACCCCTCACAGCTATTCAAGCACAGGCTCCTGTAAAGGAATGAAACCTGTGGGACAAGACTCCTTGTTTCCCCTGTTCACTGGCTGGCCCACACCACCAGCATTTGCAAGAGTCAAGTGACCAAGTCAGTTTCGGCCCCATGAGGGACCCCAGATGCCCTCTGGTGTACTCCAGATGAGTGTTCTGGTTTGGCACCAGCACATGGCCCCAGAGGTGGAGGAAGTCTCTCCCAGCTTCAGAAAACTATGAGCCTCGTTTCCTCCTTCCTACTCCACATCCCCCTCGCAGGGCAGCACAGCTGTAGAGAAGGCACCATTCCCTGTGGGCTCCACCACAACATTGCAGAAGGGGACCAGCAGCAGCACTGCAGGTGGACAATACCCACAGAAACAACATTTTGGGGAACCAGACACTCTAACCAGATGGAGCTAGCTCACAACCACCTGAACTGCAGAGCAGAACATCTCAGCTGCTCATGTCCCCCATCCATGCTCCTTCCTGCTGGGGGAACAAAAACTTGAGAACAGAATATGGTAGCGAGGGAGAAGCTGCTTCGAGATATTAAAGCTCGTATTTTATCACAGTTGCACAAAATCAACAGGGGGTCAGGTTAACATGCCCCATGCAGTGGCAGAATCTGAGCCCAAGAGTACAAGGCGGACCTGCTTTAAATCTCACATGTCAACAGCACAGCCTTGCCTGCTGACTTCCTACTGAATGACTCTGTAATCTGAAACCACCATAACACCAGCAGTGGACAAACTCCAGCATGGGGGGCAGATTATTTCCCTGTTTATGTACTGCCAGGTTTCCACACGTTTCTCCAGGGCATCTTGACAGGTTGAACAGTTGGGCACCAGGACCTGGCACTGCAAGGACCTCAGCCATAGGCCAATATGTCACCTCCTCACTTTTAAACAGAAAAAGGGACATATAAATCCATGCCAGACTCAGCATTTCCAACATGATCACAGTACCAGCAGCCAAATAATTTTCTACCTATTTATAAATTACAAAACTATTCCACCTATTCACAAGCCTATGCTTGATTTTTATTCACAGCTTGCAAGAAAGAGAGCAGAAGATACCTGCTCCATAAGCTTCCTTGCACAGCAAACATCTCAGCAGGGGTTCACGGCAAATCCCTGCCTGCTCCAAGCCCCTTTGTCACGGGCATTCCTGACAGAAAGCTGAGGAGGAGATGCAACTCCGTGAGAAAAGTTTGGGTTTTGACAGCAGCGATCTGGCCAGAGCCCGCGACACCCACGCGCGGCAGAGGCTTCCTGCCCACACCATCTGGGGGGGGCTGCTGATGCCTTGCAGCCAGATTAGTCAACCGGCACGTAAGGTACATTACTCACGGCCCGGGGAGGATTTATGGCTTCAGACACATCCTCCTTCCCCGGCCGGGATGCGCGGGGAAGGCTGTTTCGGGAGGGGGGTGGGCAGACACCGAGCGATGCTCCCCGGCGGCACAGCGGGGGCTTCACCTCTTCCTCGCTTTTTCGCCCCATCCCACCGCCACAGGGACGGCCGCGGGACCCCCGACCGGGGCTCACTGCGGGCCTGGGGGTGGGCGCCGAGCCCCTCCGGCGGCAGGCCCGGGGGTGCCCACACGGCGACACCGCCTCGCCGACACCGGCCCGTGGCGACCCCCGAGCGGGCCCCGCTCGCCCCTTGCCCCCGGCACCGCCCCCTGCCGGCCCCGCGGGGCAGCACCGCGGCAGCAGGGCCGGGCCGGGCCGCGCCGCCGGTACCTGCTGAGGTCGCCCACGAAGCCGCCGCTCTTCTCGTCGAGGAAGCG
>VWZG01007260.1:88305-160225 GCA_013396735.1 Grallaria varia
GCTGGGGAAGGCAGACACAGAGGTTGATTTCTCCTTTCTCTTTTAAAAGCCATCAATTTATAACCTTGTGAAAACATGCAGAATATATGTAATAATGTTACATGTGGTTCTATGTAGACAACACTATATATATATATATAAAATATTATCAATAGAATGTTTTCTAAATGTATGCTTTATATGCATCTATTTTATACTGATGTAATGTTTTATGTATGTATAATATGTATCTATGTTTTATACATGGTTTTATATTCAATTCTATTTTCATATTTTATAAATAAATATATCTGACTGAAAGCTATATAAATATGTATGACAGTATTATATATGGAAATATATATGCTGTATACACATAGTGCATCCACTGGCCCTTGTTAGTAAAACTGTTATATACTGAACATTAAAAACATGGGTTTTTTTGCATTCAAGCCCAGATTGAGGGGGTGCATCCCCAGCCAGGAACACACTATGGCTCATTTTGTAAATATAGTATATTTTATATTGGATTACAGCATATTTTCCCTGTGCTATGGTGTATGTATCTCAATATACGAATTTTTCTATTGCCAAGTCAACGTTACTTGGGGGCACCGTGTGTGGGGTACCCCTGGGTGTCTGGGAGCAGCTCCAATCCCACGGGAAGGGGTGGGTGGCTGTCAGGACAGGCATTCACTGGCATCGCCTGGCCTTGGGGCTGGGGGCTGTGCAGAGGAGTCGTGGCAAGCAGCCGGCGGTGGGGCTGGAGGGATAAGCTCTCCTAATCCAGGTCATGCTGCCAGCTGTTCCCCGTCTGTGCCGCCGGCTGCCATGGGGCAGTCAGCAACATCTGGCACTTGCAAGTGACAGTGCTATGTATTCATGCTCAAAACCCCCAAAACCCCAAGTGAAAACAAGCACTGGAGGTGCGGGGAAGGCTCCACGTGCAGCTGCAGCGCTGCCGGGTCTGGAGGCAGCGAGTGGGAGCTTTGCAGGCAGGAGAGATGCACGGAGGGTGTCTGCTGATGCTGGAAGCTCCACAGCAGGAGTGCTGGCTGCTCCTGGCCATCCCATCTCTGTCACCTGCCATGGCTTGCCTGCATGAGTGTTACACAGGGTTGGTGAGAGGAAGACTGAAAACCCACTGGCTAAAAGCTACTGTATCTGAAGGGTTCTTGAAGGCCCTGGGGACAAAAAGTGCTTAAGAGCAATGGTGAGCCACAGATCATGTGAAAGTTAAAATCCATATAAAAGGACAGTGGGGTTGAGGTCTCCTCCTCCCAAGCCACCCCTACAGGAGAGCAGTCTCATCTTCTCTTACAAGCAGTGCCAGCTATTTTTGAGTGTCGGAGGTATTGTTTGATCTGCAACAGTGCTTTGAGCTGCAAAATCATCTTTGGTGTGTTTCTTCTGCAGTTTAAGTACCCTGTGCCTTCGACAAGTGAACATCTTTCAATAGCATCACTGCAGGTGACACCACCCTCCACACAACAGGAGACTTTGGGGTGAGGCAACTCCAACAGCATCACTGACCTCAGTGTGTCCCCAAATAGCTGCGGTCATCTGTCACCCACGTCATGCCCTCCAGAGTGGGTTAAGCCAGGCAGATCCACGTCACTGAAAATACCTTCATCCTTTTAATGAGCATCACTCGGCAACTCTGAAGTGCAGTTGGGTTCGGTCTGCAAAAGGGAATGGAGAGAAATGAGTACTAGGGAAGGCAGACATAGGGACTGATTTCTCCTTTCTCTTTTAAAAGCTGTCATGGGCTGTCCGGATAACCCACAAACACTGTCAGCCCTTGTGAGCAACCAGGAATCTGCCAGTGGGCTGCAGCAGGCCGTCGCCTGCTGACTGAAAGCACCGTGTCAGACAATGAGGCAATGAGAGCCGTGGGTTCAACCAAGCACGTGGTGTGTTAAAAACTTTGGAGATTTTAACATGGTATGGCAGGAGAGCTGCACCATTGGCACTGTAGCACAGCCTGAATCGAAGCTAAAAATTTTTATGATTGAGAAAAAACAACAAAAAGACCAAGAGTGAAGCTCACGGCACAGACACACAGGTGCAGAGCCGGGGTTAGCCAGGCTGGATCAGCTGCTGGAACTGACATTTTAGAGGGGGTGACATAGACAGAAATCAGAGCTACTGCTCCAGAGCATGGACTTTTTCCCCAGAGACCAAAATAGATCTGCTCGTGGCTGAGCTGCTCCGCTCCTACTGGCCAGGTGCAGGTGCAATGGTCAGCACGCAGCAGGTCATGGAGGGGTGGCTTTTTTGAGGGTTTCTCCGACAGGTGCTTCCACAATGGGGGGTTGCAGGACAGCAGCCTCCTTTCTTTACTTCAGCCTGTAGTTTGCAGGTACTGTAGTTGCTTAAGCTCTACCTTCAGTCCTCTTCAGGCCATTGGTATGCAGGGATTAATGAAGCAGGGACAAACCCATGCAAATGCCTGGGAAGGTGCAGGGATTTGCAAAGGAACTGGTGGTGGCATTGGCATTGGTTTTTGTCCAATGCTGGTACATCTGTAACCGATTGAGGCTCTCTGGGAATTGGCAGGAGAGGGGTTAAAAGTGGCATATTTAGCTGTGAAAGGAGAACTATTCCCCTCCCTACCCCGGTGAAGTGGCTCTGCAGGGCTCTTGCTGCAGCATGTCCACCACAGCCAGCATGACCAGCTCTGCAGAAACCGATTGCTCGTATTCACCCTGCTGTGCATGGGTACACGTGTGTTGCACAGGCATCACAGCAGCCTCTTGTGCACCCTCCTGGAGCTCCAGGACACAAGCCCCCCTCCCCAACCTTGAATCCCTTCAAGGCTGGGCTTCTCATGCTAGGGAATGAATTTTATCTCAGGACAAAATTCACACAGGAACGGCTGAGGGTGGCTCTGCCATTGCCCGGTGCTGGTTGGAGCCAGGGGGCATTCGCCACAGCACAGTTTCAAAGGGAAAAACTGTGGTTTTGGGACAAGCTGAGTACAGGGTGACATTGTAAGTGTGGCCACAGGGTGCAGCTGGGAGAGGACACAGTTCTGGTGCTGCCGCTCTGCATGGGGTGTGGTGAGGACTTTTTTCCAGCATTGTCTTGACTTCAACTTGTGTCGATTCACAGTCAGCACAGATAGATACTGCAGGTCAAAGTTAATACTGGAAATCAGCTCTAGGAGTGGAAATGGGCACTGATGCTGCAGGTGAAGGGTGCTGCACTGGGCAAAACCTGGCAGTGTTGGTTTACAGAAAGGCAATGCGTGATGTCGTGACCCTCTTGGGTTCGCACAGGTCATTGGGAGAATTATTGATGCTGTCATTGCATCATCAATGTCTACATTAAAGGATGCACTTCCCACATGAGGATAAAGACAGAAACAGGGCAAACTCTAGGCAGCAAACCCTCATTTGGCACATTTTATAGGATCATCCCATCGTCCAGCTGATGGGAAGAGGCAAAGAGCCTGTGTTTGGCTGTGGCAAACCTCAGAAGCAAACATGTCCCTCTTAGCTAAAAAGTGGTCCAGCTGATAGACATTGCCTTAGGGAGACAGATCTGGTAGTCTCCATGTCCCTGTCATCCCTGGCTAGGCATGCCAGCAGCTGAGTTAGCGTGCTGTGGCTCATGATGCTGCAGGAGGGTTTGCCATCTGTGAAAGCCACACAGTGATGATGAAGGGCATCTAACTTTGGGAACAGTGAGTCATGGTGTGGCCCAAGCTTTATTTCTCTACACCTCTGTTCTCTGAAAGCAGCAACTCACTGAGTGAGAGCAAATGCCAGAAATAAACTTGGCTCACTGGCCTATGTGCTCCAGGGGTGCTTTAGGGGAGCTGGTTTTACCCTGGGACTCTCTGGATGCTCATAGGTGTCCTGTGGAGCCTCATCTTTCAAAAAATTCAGTGGCTCTACCCTGGAACAGGCCTTCCTTGAGCCCTGGGCATGGAAGGAGACCCTCCTGCCCCTGCCCAGCAGCCTTGTGATGACTACATGGTAGATGTGGGTCCCTCCAGGCACCAAACAATGGATCCCTTTTGGCATAAATGACTCTCACCATGGACTCCTGAATGCTGCATTACCCCAGCCTGGGCAGAGCACAGGTCTAACAGCAACAACAGTGGCACTGGGCGATATATGCTGTTCTCATCTTCAAAGCATTAACTGGTGGGAATTAATCCTCATACCAGGCAGGCAAGTCTCATGACTCTCGCTCCACAGAGAAGCAGAGTAAATGATGTGATGAAGGGTCAATCGGGTCACAGCTGCAATGAAATCATGGCAGTTCCTGCCTGCCCATCCCGTGACCATTAGACCTTATGTACTCATCATGGAGGCAGCTGGCATGCAAGGAGGTGCAGGAGCCAGCCTCTCCTCTGGAGGCAAGTCATGCATCTCATGGAGGTGCTGGGCCATGACTCACCTTTGGAAGCAGGTTCTAGTGCTGGATGAGACCGAGGTGTTGCAGGATGCAACTTCCAGTGACTCACTGGCAGTACGAGAGCACCCAGTGAAGGATGCTGAGAGACTGAGGGAAGCAGCTCTGGGCAAGTTTGGGATGCCAAACTTTTTCTTCGTTGTCTTTGAAAGTCTGAGCTTAAGATTTTAAACCTCTGGATGGGATTTTGGCTGTTGATGTTGGGGTAAGAGAGCCATTTGTGTTAATCACTAGTGGGGGCTCAAGCCGGGAGACTGGCCCCAAAAGGTCATTTGGTCTTGCCAGCTGCTGCTGTACCTTGGATGAGTTACTTGATCCCAGCAGGGAGGAAGCCCTCTCCACACTGAAACGGGAGCTGTGCAGAGCAGCAGCTTCTTGGGAACCAGAGGCAGAGGAATATAGTTTCCTGGGCAAATACCTGCAAATGGGTTTGGTATAAAAATAGAAAATATTTAGGAAAAGTAAAATAATGCCCTGGCTTTACCTCAGTTCACAGAAACACACTCCTAAACACGAGGTGATGTGCTTAGGACAGATAATAGAGATGAGAAAGCTGCAATAGTACTGGCAGTTCCCTGTGCACAAAAGACAAACAGCGGGATGTTGTCCCCGAGCCAACTTCCACATACGTCTCACGCAATGGGCCAGCCCATCCATCCTCCTCCCTGTGCCACAGGTGGATCTAAAGGAGGCCGGAGGTTGGCAGTGAATTAATGTCAGCAAACCAACTGAGAAGAGGAGCAGCCCGAGGGGCTTGTATCTTGTCAAACTGGAAGTATATCTGGACATTATTTCTTGCTTATAGTAAACTATGCACAATGTAGCTGACAACAGGGTTGGGGATATGATTTCATAGAAAAAAACCCCATATTTTTCATGTCAAAGGTGTCTCCGCCTCCTGCCCACTGCATTAAGCCCAGGAATTTGCAGTCAGGAGTTGTTAGTGCTGGACATTCAGTTCCACAGCAGAGCAGATCTGGAGTACAGAGCTACAGTGGGCATGAGGCCAGCGGCGCCTGAACTGGCTGTGGCAACAGTTCCTGCAGGATGTAGGTTTCTCTGTGGGACAGCAATAAACCAAGCCAAGAGCTGGATCAGTGTCAGGGCCTCCCTGAGGTCCACAGCCGAGTGTGTTGAGGAAAGCAGAAGGCACTGAAAGGCACTAAGCTCTGAGAATATCACACCTGTGAAAATCAAGTCAGCAGTGGGGTTGGCTTGGCCTGGCTTTGTAGTGCAGGTCATGGCTGACCTCCTAGAACAATCAGCAAGCTCCTGTAATTATCCTGGGGACATCACATAGTGGCCATGCCGTTCTTCTCTTCTGTCCTCCTTGTGGCACATCACGGCTGTGGCTCTTTGAATAAGTGTGAAGTTTGTTCTTGGTGCTGCAGTGTTGTCTGTGGCTTTTGTGGCCCCTGTGTAACAAGCCTCGCTGCCTGGTTACCTTCAGCTTCAGGGGACCCAGTCTGATGACCCAAATTCTCCATTTTTATCTGCTGCTCATATTCTCTGGATGCCTGTTGCAGGGAGGTGAGTAATGCCAGGCACTTCCTTTTGTAATCTTGTTGCATCTTCATTTTCCTGTCTCCTAGAGTGATTTGGAGCCTTCAGAGGCAGAAGGATTGCGCAGTACAAGGGCAAGCCTGCTCCAGAGGACGGATGTCCCTGGAAGAGAAGGCAGGAACGCAGATGGATGGATTGGAGTGTGAAATTTCCGCCCTTCTGTCCCTCCAGCAGCCTGCAGAAAGCAGCTGTTTCCATAGTGTGAAAAGCCAACCCTGGGCAGGGCAGTTTCCGAAGGTGAGAGGTGGCCCCAGGCGAGGTCTGGGAAGGTGCCAGTGGGTTGCAGCCCTGCCCATCAGGCGTGCTGCCCACTGCAGGCCTCTGTTCAACATGATTAGGGAGGAAATCTGGAGGTAACCTCTTGCTGCTCAACCACACAGGACATCTACCCTAATTCACAGGCTCTGAAAGGAGCTGCTTTTCTCACTGTGCAAATGCACATTTCGTGGTCCTGCTGTAGGAAACACTGCAGGGTAAGCAGCCTGAGAAGTTGATCCTGGCTGGATTTGAAGGTGCACTTTACATGACCCTCTTGCCTCTTACATGTTTCTAACCCAGAACTACCTGTTTTACAGAATAGTGCATTTTTCCCTATGTGACAAAGTTGGCTCCTCACCAGCAGCTGCTTTCCACAAAAGCCAGAGCTTCAGCTGCTCAGTCTCCATTGAGACCCCACAGGAGATTCTCAGGATGCTCACCTCCATGTCCATGGCAAGCTCCAGCCTGGGTCACTCTACAGGTTGCTTGCCTTGACCCCTCCCGGGCAGCATCAGTGGGACACAGTGAGCACCCCCAACTCACAGAGGGGTTGTATAAAGCTCCTTCAGGGTGCCTGAGTCCTGTGGGTGGCCAGTGCCTGGAGCAGCCACAGGAGCTTGTTGCAAAGGGCAGCAGGGTGATATGCTGCGTAAAACCTCCTGTGGAGAGAGGAGTGTGGTTATTAGAGAGTTCCGATCCTCCACCCTGTTGGTAGGATACACAACTTTTCCTAAACACAGCCTGTCCAGCTGCATTCCTGGAGCACACATTCCTTGCCAGCGTAGCTCACCCAGAGTGGGGCCAGGAATAGCGCTGCAGCTTTGTGTGGGACCTCTCCCTAATTCGTCTTTAATTGAATAGGTCCACTTGGCCCATGTGCTTGAACTCAGACCAGGAGAGAAGTATTGCATCTATTTGTCTTTTTTTGCTATTTTCTCCCCAATGCCATCTATTCTTTATCCCTTGCATCTATGACTTAAAGGCACCACCAGTCCTTCAGCTTTGTTCTCTGTATCACAACCCTCTGTTGGGCTGCCCACTGGGCCAGCACGGATGCCAGTGAGCAGGGACACTGATGGAGTCCCCTTCTTGAGTTAATATAGTTAAGGTTTGTTGTCGTGCAGCCAGAGGTACTGATTTCTGTCTCTTAAACCACATAGCTGAGATTCATCTGGATATTCATAGCCACAAAGAATGCTTTGCTGGAAGAACAGTTGCTGGCTTTCTGATTTTTATCATAAGCCTTCTGATACCTGGCTTTCTCTTGACAGTACCAATACGTGGAGCATAGTTTTGGGATGGGAAGCTCAGCTTTCGGTTTAAAACCAGAATGCACATTTGGAACTCTGACAGTTACAGAGAAACTACAAAGCGACTTCCAAGCGTGCTCCTGTGACTCAGAAAATTCAAATTACCCTGTGTTTTGGTTAGAAAGACAATCAGGAAGGAATGTTATGTTTTTTAAGGCTATGTAGTGGTCCTGGCCATCTCAGGGAAAGATGCCAGTGTACCAGGCCTTTTTGTTATGAGAAGCTTCTGCTTAATTTTGAGAACCAGGATTGCAGGAATTTATGTGTCCTGGAAAAGCTGACAAGCTCTTCCCTTCACTCCTAGGAAGAGCTTAGAAGGGCACAGCTGCTCTGTGGGCCACCTCTCATGCCCAAGGCCTTTTAGAGGAGCAGGGAGGAGGCATCATACTAGGTTGGGTCCCTTCCCTTGCTCTGCCTACCACTGCCCAGGGGCAACCTTAATGCCAGCACTCTTAAACTGTATACGTACAAGAATGATGTTTTTATAATCCATTTCTTCTTCTATGAACAGCTGCATGGAAACTGAACTTTTTCATATCAGACCTCCTGCTGAAGGCCACTGCACATCTGAGCTGTTCCCCTCCAGTAGATGTTAAAGACATAACTTAGGGGCTTTGGCTTCATCTCTCTCAGGCTTCATATTGCTCCAGTAGAGGCAAACATTTTGTGGCTCAGCAACAACAGTTTTTAATCCACTTTTTTTGTGCTTCCCTGTGGTCTGTGCAGACTTAGACACAGTGGTCAGTCTTTGCTTTCAACTTCCCCCTTGGTGCCTGGTGGTGTTTACATGGTGTGTAGTGTTCTACAAGCATCAGATAAACAGAAATAAAAATCATTGTTGGTTTGCTTTATAAGAGTAATCCCTGGAGTCAACAGCCATTCACTGCTTGTAACCTTTAACTCTCGCACCAAGATGTGACTTTACAGAAGAAATAAATAGAGTATTGACTTAGGGTTCCCACGTGTTTTCACATGAAAGCATAAAAAATCTAAACGCAGCATGAGAATGAAGCAATAAAGCATCTGGGCTTTCTTGGCCAGGCATAGAGTTGAGCGTGCCTGATTTTTCCAGGAAGCAAGTGGATTTGCAGAGAAAGTGCCAAGGAGTCACAGCAGTATCACTGCTATTACAAGCAGCGATTTTTCAGCACACACTGTGCTGAAATGATGATCGGTGGCTACTGCATTTTTTGGATCTCTTAAGTCTTTCTGCATGCAATGGGAACCCAACTCCTAGAAAATGCTGGGAAAGGGGAGGCAGCCCAGAGATAGCCCAAGAAAGATACTGTCCAAGATGTTTTTCATCAGTCCAGAGCTGGTAGCTACAAGGCAAGGGCAGAACACTGGTACCTGCAAAAGGAGGAATGAATTCAGAGTAAGTCTATATTTCTTTGGCTTCAGTTATATCTTTTCCAAGATTTAGCTGGGACAGGGGAGGTCTTCTCCTTGTAAAATAGAAGGAAGAATCGAAGGAAGTGGCACCCGATCCCTGTTTATTAATACATATCTAGTGGCTTGATTTTTAAATTTTAAAATTTGGTTAAAACTACAGGAAATAAAAAAACTGGGTTTTGAGGATCTTCCCATTCAGAAGACTAGTCCAGTCTCTTACTCACTGCCATTACACAGCCTAGTGCTGAGTCGCTCATCTCAACACTTGGCTCATGGGCAAAAGCATTTTTTAGAGAGTATCACAAGATCCTTTCCCAAAGGTTGAGGAACAAGCTGTGACAATATCTGAAAGTCACAAAAAGGCCCCTTCATACTTTAACAGGAGTTCAGGTGGTTAGGATTGATGGGGAAAGTAGTTAATCCCAGACATGATAAAATTGGGAAGTGGCACAGCAGGACCCTGAATAACTCAACAAACTCTGCGGGGTAATAATTCAGAAGTCCGAGCAGGCCACCTGCATGGCTGGAACATCTGTTTGGGTTTTTTTACTGGCAAAGCTGCTGTGCGTGAAGAGCCTCTGAGCTCTGCAGAAGCAGTCAGGTGCTCTACCCAGCCACTGCAAATCAATCCTAAAGGGAAAAAAAAAAAAGATACCTGTCATCCTTCCTTGGCTCATGGTAAGATATGTGATCTTCCACGTTACAACTGAAGGCCAGTTCAGGAGAAAATTTTGTCCCACTGATTCAAAATGCATTGCCTGGCCCAGGAGATGACTTTTCTTCTGGCTTTTTGGTAGCCAAGAAGCACAATTGCCTGGGTTTAACAAGTTCCTGGGCGGGAGGAGAGCTGCAGGAACGCTGTGGCTCCTCTCATGCACCAGCTGTGGGGTGATGCAATCGGCCTCCCACTCGGTCAGGTTACCTGGGTTCCACTGGAGTCAGAAGTGTGCCATGGGACAGTTACCCTGACTCAGCTCACAGGCAGGAAATTGTTAAATTTCAGTAATTGACTGCAAGAACGAGTTTATCAGCCGAGTCTGTTCCATCCTGTTCTTTAGGTTGCAGGTCTGTGGGAGCAGGAGTAGCTTTTTTTCACAGCTGTATTCTTCAACGTGGTTTCCCACCCATATTGCATAAAAAAAGGTGAGTGCTCCTAAGTTTGTGTTTAAGGTTCTTCTGTTCTAACTCACCAGGCATTTGCCCAGGCTAGGTGGGTCACAGTAGCTGTGCATCCATCTAATAGTGCAAAACAGTCTTCTGCTGCCAGAACAGCTAATTTGGCGTCTGCAGCTGCTGCTGGCACCTTTCCTGCTGAGATTATGCAGCAGGTTTTATTCTTAAATTTGCAGTGTGTGTCCCTGAGGAATATTCTAGAAACTCTGGGGTGGTTCCAGCGAGGCTTTCTGCTGGTGGCTGCAGTCCCTTCCTCCAGCCCTGCTGTCTGGAGGCAGAGCTGGTGGTCAAGAAGAGAGATTTCCCAGCAGATACTGTGCCGTGTATTGGAGGGTGTGTAGCGTATGTTGACTTTCAAAGTGTGACCACTGTAAGTAGAGCAGCTGGAGCACAGGGAAGGGAAATGCTTCCAGATCCAAGTTTAGCGATCCGCTATTCCACTGAGCATGAAACTCGTGTAAGCACTTGCAGCATTCATCTCTCAGCTGAACATCCAACATCCAACGTGTAGCAAAATTAATTTCAGATAACAAAGTTGAGCTTAACTTAATGGAGAAAAAGCCTGGAAAGCTTTTCTGGAAAGGGATGTGTTGTGTATCTCTACATATCAATATCCATTAGGGGAAGGACATTACCTCTGGTGTGGGAGGGTAATGACAGACACATGGGCCCTAATGGAGGTCTCATCATGTGTCTGTGGAAAATAAGTATCATCTAAGGCAGTGTGCACAGCGTAGGAGAATTAGGAAACCTTGAAGAGGTGACAGCTGATTAAACAGCTGAAGTTCTAGATCTGTGAGCTGTTTGAAATGCAGAGATACATCATAAGACAGCCACCTTAAACTGCCTGACCCCCTGTTTCCCCGCCCTGTTCCCAGGCACTGCCCTGTACCTTATACAAAGCTGTTACCGTTTAGCCTGTGCGGAAACAGCCTTCATCATCATATTGGAGTCTAACTCCTGCTAAATTAGATTATTGTAGCAGTGTAGTCAATATACTACCCTGCAAGCCAGACTGTAAATTTATTACTTTTCCCATGCAAATAATTTCACAGTGTCTTTGGAACAAGCCTCCCTACTGTTTTTTTGAATAAAGCATTTAAGCAGAAGGGAAAAAGGGAAGGTAAAATCAACATAAAATTTTCAGATCCAAGATCAGCCCCAAAGTGTTCATGTTATCAGAGTCAGAAACCACCTTATCTTCTGGTGTGGTTTCACTGTAGCTGAGATCTTAAAAAATGTCTGCTACCATGAGAACAGTTGATCCCTTTTCACCCTTCCCCAGTGCTGAGATTTTGCAAGATTACAGTCAAATGTATTTCTCAAGAAAAGTCAGCTGGGGATACCATTCAACACCCTTATCTTGATGGACCTTCAAAGCCATTTTCCATCCCAATGCAAGGTCTTATCTGGATATAAACAGTTATGCTCAGTGCATCTCTGGGCCATCTGCCCTGCGTGGTTACACTGTACCATCATCAGCTGTTTCGGCATGAGCTGGTGTAAAATAAAATGGCTGAAAGATTTGTGGGCTGTAAAGAAGGGGCAAAATGCAAAGCACAGATGGATGCTACTCCCAGAGAGGAGGGGAATGCGTGGGGGGTAATTCGTGCTCTATGTTGATCCTTCTTTACTGGGGTGTATGGGGTCTGGATGCATCTCCCTGAGGGAGCCTTGGGTAAAGACTTGAGGATTTAGAGGGTGTCAGCTGTGCTGTGAATTTGTGTGTCACTGGTAGAAAATTCACAGGCCCTGTAGAAAGAGGAACCCAATTTCTCTCCCTCGGAGTCTGAGGTACGGAGAGCAGAGTGTTCCTGCACTGATCTGACTGACTAAGCTGACATAATAGGTTTCACATCAGTACATCCGAGGCAGACAGTAATTGCAGTAACATGGGCTTAGTGGTGAAAGCACAGATTGCCACAGGTGCACTCCAACTGTGAAGAAGGGCATTGTCTCTTTTTGTGCTCCTTACCACATAGGACTTCGTTTTATAATTTAAAATTACGGCTTGATTGGCGCCACAGATCAGAACCAACAGATGAAATGAAACCTGATAGTCCGTCCCTGATATTTAAAATAATATTCCAAAAATATCCCCCTGTTCCTCAGGCACAGATAGCACAAAGGGCAGAAGAGGACATCACCTCCCAAAATTCTCTCTCTGTCCCCCAACTGTAGCCCATGCTTTGTCAATACAATGTGCTTAAATATTTCTATCATTAATGATAGAAAGGAAAAAGGAAAAGGGGCATCCTCTCAGCAGGCAAAATATCTGGCTCCAGTGTTTCCAACAGGAAAAGTTTAAATTCAGTTGTATGACGTTTTTCATGGAGTGTCTGCTTTCCAGGAAAACTTTGTGTTTAGAAGCACTAAGTGTTTGCTACTACGGTGATGTTACCTCAGTGTGCCCCAGGAGGCAGGATTTTTGTTTCTCTGCTTTTTTTATCCTTTCCTATGGGATGTCCTTCTGAGCCACTGAAAGTCTTCTGTGGTGCACCAGCATACTCATAATGTACCATTTTCCTTCTCGGGAAGGACAACTTCAGTGCTTCCCAGGGGTTTTGGTCTTCACCAGTGAAATGGCCCATGCAGCTGGCAGCATAAAATGCATTAACAACAGGTTCATAATGTTTAACAGGGACACACAAAGGGAGCACTAGAATTATGCCTCTTCACATGTAAATATAATTTTCTGACCACCCACATCTGTTTTTAATTGACTTTATCCTGTGCAGACTAACAGCAGCAGTCAGTCTGGTAGCAAGCTGTAGGTTTTTTCCCCTAGAAAAAGCCACACAGAAGTGACACAGGGTCAGGGCTGGGACAAAGTAACCTGATGTAAAGGACATTCGGAGCAACAGAAAAATGAGCCGGCACATAAAAACTTTAAGTGGTGCAACCAATTCCTGCAAATAAACAATATCAGTCAGACCATTGTTCTGGTTTGCTGGACTAACAGAGCAAGACAAAAACTCAAGCTGGCAGATACCAGATTTTTGGCCCAGAATTAAGTTCTTGGACTAAATTTCAAGACGAAAATACCTCTCTGAAGTCAGGAGCTTATCCAGTAACTAGTTGATTCATTCTGCTGGGAAGACATTGCTTTTACCTGTGAACCAGAAGGACATTTTTTTCTCATAAAACACTGCTGTGAACTTCAGAACCATTGTGTTCTGTAGAGTGTTCATCCTCCTGACATGCTGGATAAAAATACTCCATCCAGAATAATAAAGTAATTGTCTGTAATTTAGCATATTAAGCAATCTGGGCTCAAAAGCCATCAGAGAGTTCGTGGGAGGGCTTAGCCCCTAGTGCAGACAAATATGGCATCTGTTTTTGGTGTTGTAGGTGGTACTAGAACTGTCTCCGCTCCAAGAAGATGCAATATTGTCCCAAGCACAGAATGGGTGTGAATCCACCAAGACCAGTATTTGGAATGCAGAAGAATCCTGCTGGTCCTCCATTACATGTTCCAGCCAACGTTCTTCTTTTCCTCCCAGATAAAATGCCCTGCTGATCTAATGGTAGAATTTGGCTCTCAAAGCTAGAAAGCTCCAACTGTAGCCAAAGTAATCCTAAAATAGAAAGAAAAATGAGAAACCAGAAATGTTGTTTTCCTCTTTGAAAAGTTTCAGCAGGAAGCTAGGAGTGAGAAACCACTAAAGTGGCTCTCTCCCAGCTACCTCTCCTGATCTGGTCATTGCCTGAAATGCTCCAAAGATCCCTCATCCTCAGGACCAAAGGCACCTCCGTTTCATGACTGTCTCTGGTATCACTGGAAACCACCTTAAGTTAATTGAGCTCAGGATTTGGTCTTTCCATATGAATCAGTTTTAGGGAAGCTGACAGCTACAAATCCCTGTGTTTTTGTTCTGATGAAAACAGCCCAAAGATCTAAATTTAACAGTTGATTTCACAATGCTCATTTTTGACTGTAAGTAAAATCACTCTAGAAAATTAGCTTATAATAGGAAAAGATATATTCTCTGGATGCTGGAAAAGCAAACCAAAAAAAGCAAACAGGGCAAATTTATCCCCATTCACAACTTAGATTGCTTTCTGCTTTCTGCTTGGGGTCTTTGGATAAATGCTGTGAATAAAAATGATGCTAGTTACAGAATAGATTCATAACTCCTGACCTCATTTCAGAGGAGGATATAGCACATATCTGTGGTGTTTGGGTCACGGGAAACAATGCCTGCAGATTGAATCTATGTTGTGAATGTTTTTTTCACATGAAGAAAACAGACAGAATACTTTCCAAGATGAAAAACACTCTTCTTCATGCACACAGTTATTCTGATGAATTTTTCCTTGTAGACGAATTATCCCTATCACTTACCCTACAGTCACATTACTACACTTCAGCAATGTAAAGAAACCACAGGGTGGATGTAAGTATAATTTATAGTTGAAGAATGGCATAAATCACCTGCACAGTATGAGGCAAATTATTGTAAATGAGACTGGGGCCTTTACAGTGAAAAATCTGCTCCCAAGAGTGACAAATGGCACCTTCTACTCAACATTTTGTATTTGAAACTGCTTTCAAAGTAGTCAGGATGGATTCCAGAGGACGACTCGCATCCTACTCCTCCTTGTGCCTTGTCAGCAATTCACCAGGTTCCAGCTGTGCAAATTCATGGAAAAGAGGAAGATGTGCATGTGTCCTTGGAAACATGATTTTTATTTGGGAACATCCTGAACCTCAGATGCCAGCGGCATTCATCATCAAACATTTAGAAAAAAAAAGTCATTGTACTTATAAACTGAACACAGCAGATACCAGCTACTGTGGGAAATTACACAGAGGCTTTTATAACACAGTGTATGATGTCACAGCCCTCCCCCACAAGAGGAGATGTGGAGAGTGGACCCATCATGGCTCAGGGCTTGCCTTTGGCCATGTCCTACTGATCCAGGGAATGACAAGTGTCCCTCTGCCTGTGCAGGTGCACACCTGCATGGACACCTCTGAGGAACCACTTGGGCAATGGGTGCCAAGGGCACAGCTATGGTCCAGGCTGCCGTCCTGGGCCAAGCCCTGGGCCTTTGCTGTCCTGGGTATCTTGGGGTATCTCCCAGGCTGGTAGGATGTCCAAGCGTGCAGGGACAGCTGAGTCATCTTCATCTTGTGGTGGTTGTCCCAAAACCATCTGCCCACACCAGTGGGGAGTGACATCTGTCCACCACTTCTGTGAGCACCTTGTCTCCTGGAGGAGCTCCTCCTGCATTGCCCAAGAGAGCTGCTGGTGGGAGGGTTGGCCCTGGAACAGTGGCAGGCAGCTGGGTGAGGCTGGAGGAGCCACACTCATGGCAGAAGAATGTGAGGTGCCTCCCTGAGCTTTGAGGTTGCCTGCAGGCAGGCTCTGTGCTGCTGAACAGTTGCACAATGCTGCACATCACTCTGCCTGCACGTGACAGGTGAGCAGGCAGTGTGTCATGGCTCTTCAGCCATAGGGGAGGCCCATCCGGAGAAGCGATGGGCTGATGTACAGTATGATGCTTGGATGGATGGCCCATGTTACTACCTGGGTTTCCAGCTCCGCTCCCTGACTTCAGCCAGCTGCTTGGGAAAGGCATGGCTTGATAAGCTTCTCTATGAGGTGCTGAAGGAAGCTGATGCTTGCCCAGTGGTCAGGTCTACATAGCATCCCACCAGCAGTCCCACTCATTGTTTCTGTGCTCCATCCTTCCCCCTTACTTCTGCTTCAGTTAAGTATCCGATCCTCAAGACATACACATCAATGAAAATGACTCTGTTTATACTGCTCCTTGACCTCAACTGTGCCAGTCCCTTGGACCTTTGGTTCAGAGCAGACTGCAGGTTCTCTAGTCTGCCTTGTGGCTGCCTTGAGTGTCAACCTCGTAATCCTGCCTGGGCTCAAACCTGGCCCTGCTCTTTGGGCTTGACTCTGCCTTGCACTGCTCACGCTTCCCTAAGAGAAGAAGGTCTTTCTCTGTTGGGCCTTGTCTCTTTCCGTGGGGGACAAATTCTTCCCACTCTGAGGGACTTGGTGTCTGCCTTGGAGAACCCACAGGCTCATGTCTGAGATCCAGCCACCAGAAAACTCAGGCTGCCATGGATTGTGGATTTGTAGGGCCTTGGAGTCTGGAGACACTTGGCAGCGGAGCTGTTGTTTTGGGCATTTTTAAGCACATGTTGCCTATCCCTTGTGCCAGAGCTGTATTTTGAGCCCTCTGAACAGTCCAAGCTGAGGCTGGTAATGAAAAATTTAAAATATAATATCCCATGAGAGTACAAGAACTGGTTTTGATGACAAAGGCCAGCTCATCAGCAGTGTTAATCAGTTCAGCATCAGTTTAGCATCAGGAGGTTGATTTGCTCACGCAAAGGATTTGGCCTCGGTGACTGGTCCATATTATTTTACAGCAGATAATGAATGCAGCATGTCATCCTTGCTTTTCCTACCCCTCTCTGAAGCTGCAGTGTTACTGACCTGAAAATATTTTCCCACTATTAAACTTTCAGTCAGGACATAAGTCCTTTTAAAGATGCTGAACACCACATGATGCCTTCCCCTTGTGTGGGAACAGCTCTGCTGTACCAAGAGGAGGTGTGATCTTGACTTACGGGATAGAGATTCCTTGTGGCACTGACTCATGCACTGTGCATTTGTGCTCATTTTCACATCTTCCTCCTGATCCTGTTTTAGGCTGCATTTCCATTACTCCTCCACCCTGGGGGAGGAATCCTCAGCCAACACAGCTCTAACCCGGAAACCACAGGGGATGAAAAGACCTTTCATAGCAATAATGATGCCATGTTCCTCTCCTCTGCAGCTGCATTTCAAAAACAAAAGATCAGGAGGCAAAGTCACCACTCACAAGCAGAATTTGCAGCTCTGCAGCCATCGGGGACTGGTGCAAATGGGCCTGATGCAGATGCCAGAGAACATACTTCCTATTGACACCAGGGAACAACAAGAACTGAAACTGTAAGGGTGAGAACAATGTCTACTTTTGCATATTTAGCAAGGACAGGCTAGGACCATGAGCTAAGAATTAGCTTTGACCACACCCTAAAATCTTCATGTGTTTGTAATCAGGTGTTCTGGTAAAGACCATGTAATGTCTGCAAAATAAGGTGGTAGATGCACTTCTACTTTGTTGCCCCTCAGTAGTTACCCATGTCTGTGCACATTCCAGCTCCAGTGCCAATGAAAGGGTTCCCATAAAACAGACAGGAAGACACTTGAAGCACCTTCAGTAGTTTGGTGAGTCTGTTGTTCAACTCAAAGTGTAGAAGAACAGGTTGAAGGCCATACACTGTTGACCTCTTTTTTGCTACAGCCTATTGCTAGGTCAGGTTTAACTGTGTGCTCTGGGCTGAAGTGCTCCTTGGGACTTGCTTTTCCAGCATGGAGAGCACTTTTGAATAGGGAAAAGGTAGGTGATTGACATCAGACAGGAGCCCTGATTTCATCAAGACTTTGGCATGACACTTGATGGAAAATCTATTCCAATAGGGGCCATCCAGAGTTATTAAATGTGGCACTGAAAGGTGAACAAAGTCTCTGCCAAGGAACTGCCACTCCGGACTTGTTTGCTCTCTGCTCATACAGGCAGGCCTGAGGTTAATCATCGACGGGAAAAGGTCAATGGGAGTAGGGAGGGTCTGGATGCATCTTTTGAGATCCCTAGGCACGTGGCAGTAATGTCATCCTGTAAGCTTAGTATGTAAAAATGCAGCCCTTCCTTCTCTTGGACAGGCTCAAGAACATGAATTGGAGGTAAACTGTGACTTAAAACTGGATAGTATTTCATGTGCACGTTACATGCCAGTGCCCACATGAGGAGTAGGATGATGGAAAACCAAGCTCAGTGAACACGTGAGAAATATCTATGGGAAGTCTTCCTGAGCTTCCCCAGAGACTGTTTCAAACCTTGTGCTAATTGTTTTCTTCTTGACCTGCTATGAGTTCACTCCCATAGCTGCTGGGGCTTGATAATCTTCTCTGGATCACAGTGCTCTGCTTGGATTTCTGTCACCGCCTCTGTGTGACCTGTCCTCTGCCAGGCAGAAACTTGCAGGGTCATACAAGGTGCCTCTGCTGAGCTGGAAACATGGGAATGGGCTATTTCTTCTGAGTTGAGTGGGCCCCTAAAATAAGAACCTCATTTCAAATAGCATTTGACACAGCAGAATGTATTTGTTTTCTCCAGCATGCGAGGTAGAGAACAGCTATTTTTTATCCAGCATGGAAAGGAAACGGGAGAACTGAGACAGCAACACCCACGTCTATGAAGGTATTTAAGCACTTGCTGGGATCCATGCATCGTGGCCAAGCTGTTTGTTGATAGTCAGGCACAGTCTGGGACAGCAGGTGTCTAAACCCCGTGTTTCCAAAGTCCCAAGGTACAACCTTTACTGCAGGGTTGGGTTTCTCCAATGCTTCTTGCAGGACCAATTATAGGAAAGGGCTGATGCTGCATGTGCTGGTTCCTCTGTTTATTTTCCATGGTGTCCCATCCCTGCAGACACTTTTCCACCCCATGTCGTGCAGGCGCCTCGGCAGCGGTTGCTCTCAGCACCCAGCTCCACTCGTCCCGCATGGATGCCACAGAGGAACCACCTGTTATTCTAAATCTGGCAGTGTTTCCTCATCTCCCCTGCATCCCCATTTCAACTTCTGTAACTACATCTGTGTGACCTGTTTTTCTCTGCTATGTAGAAACTTGGGCAGTCACATGGGGATATGTGGGGTCACTCGTACTCCCCTGACCCTGTAAATGTAGAAGGGTTAGTTTATTTCCAGAAAGTATGGTTTACATATGGTTTCCCTTTCATTATTTTAGATGTCAACTAGAAGGGCTCTGCTTGTTCCCTTCAGTAACAGCAAGTAAATACCTGACCTGTTTAGAAAAACTTAACACTGGAGACCTGGAGAAATCCTTGGATGCAAGATGCATGCTGAACTGTGTGTGACCCTCTGTAGAGAAACATTAGCTTAATATATTAGTAAATGTTTTTTAGTGAAGATAAAAGAATATTAGAGAAAATATACAAGGCTTGAGGTCCAAGTTCCCTGTGCAGTCCATTTCCCATTGAAATCAAATGGCCAAAATGAAGAGGTCAGCAGAAGTTTGTTTGAATTCTGATTGTGGAAAACAAGGAAAGCTCTTTGCTTACTCCAGGCAGTGCTGATATCAAGAAGATCTCATCATAAAAGACTAAGGCCAGAGTTTTCAAAGGCAGTTAATTGGTTTGTTTGCCTTGCTCGAAGCATGCTGAGTGGAGCCGCTTGTGGGAAGGTGTGAGAAACAGCGGAGCACCAAGGAGCCCCATGCAAGTCCTGGGACACTCAACCAGTGCCACAAGGCTGCCTTGAAGCATTCGACCCACCTACTGTCAGACCAGGCTCTAGGGCAAAAATTAGGGAATTTTGACTGGCACAAGTGCAGATGAAGTGTATGCTGTGGAGTGTCCTGGGCTGCCAGCTCGGGCATCTTCACGCCGTGTCCTATTTTGCACAGAGACACACACGCAGACACCAAGGAATGGGGATAGCTCACGTTAACTTTAAGATTTCAGGATGAGCTGAGCTTACCAAGACAGGTGGTGAGTGCAAGGACCCAAGGAGTCATTCTTGGAAGGCAAGATTGAAGGACTCCTGCAGTTTGCAAATGCTACTTGGGAACCAGATAGTCAAGTACTGCCAGTTCCTAGGATCAGCTTAAAGTTAATAAGAGCAATGGCAGGTGCCCAAACATCCTTGCAATCCTACATTTGCAGAGATATTTTCATCACAGAGCAGACAAAATAAAATGATTTTTAAAAACAACACACCCTGCAGGTCTCTGTCCTTGCCACTGACTATATGAAACTTAAACTAAGAAAAAAAAAGTCCTAAAAAAAAAAGGGGAATGGATTCATATAAATAGCATAATTGGAGAAGCTTGAAAGGAACAAGAATGTGTGAGACTGATGCATTTTTATACTTTTAAAATAAAACAGATGCTGGGAGGACATTATAAGAAGACATCTCAGAAAGGCTGGTGTAAAAACCTTGAAAGAACTGAAAAACTGGCTTTTTCCAGGAGAACAAGCAAGGATCTGGTCCTATAGACCTTGGATGTAGAAATTAATGTAATGTATGTGTGTAATTGTACATGCATGCATGTTTTGGCATGATCTGAAATTGCAGGCTTGGGAATTAAATGAGTGCATGGAGTGCTCCATACATCATTACTCTAAATTTGCAAAAAAGTTCCAGATGACCTCTAAAGAATGGTTTTCAAATCTTCAAGCTTATTTGGGAGATTGCCTCCAAGCAGAACAGCCTTTGCTTAAGTGAAAGCATCCCTAGTCCATGGGCACAATCCCCCTGCAAACCATGCTAGTGTTTGTGTCCTTTTCCCAGTGGGTCTATATAACTCCATATTCAATCCATCTTTGATTACTATGCAAAGCAGTGTGAAAACCCCACATTTTAGGAAAAGGGGGCTAACGTCAGTCTTTTTTTTTTTTTTTTTTGGAGAAGAGCGGCTTCATTTGAAATACTCTTGTGGAGTTGGTATCATTGCTATTTTAATGACACGGCATTGGAGACATAAAAGAAATAATGTTTTACCCACAATCGCTCAGCAAGTCCCATCCTTTCTTACTTATTGATGGTGCCACATAACTGCACTGCTGATGCCACTGGCAAACTAACTGATGTTCACCATTAGTGATGTCCAAGAGGGTTTCCTGGAGTTAGACTTTAGGCCAAATTCTAGTTGATTCTGCTGTGAGATGTAATCCACAGATACAGGAAACTGACATGACCAGAATGAGAAGTGGTGTGAGCTACCACAGGACTGTAAGGCTAGTAGTTTACAATTTGTCTGTTCAAGTATGTTTACTTAATTTCATGTCACTAGAAGGGCAAAATTCTGTCCCTTTTTAATAATACTAAACATTATATTTGACGAAAGAAGAAGTAAGACAAGAAATGATGAACAGAAATTCCCCTGAAAAGAAGGGACTTGTTTCCCCATGGTTGCACAACCTTTCAGTCTCTCCCAGTTTCCCCTTTCAAATGCACTTATGTGGGTCTCACCTACGCACCAGGCAGGGAGATCAAGGTCTGGCTCCACAGGGATGCTTTGTACTGTCCTGAAAGCATAACTTAATCCTGTGAGTGGATAAAAAACAAAGCACTGAGGATAATGCACTCTTCAATTTCTGGCTCCTTTGACTTTATCCCTGCCTTGGACAAACTTCCTCTCATTTCCAAAGAGTTATCTGAGTACAAATCTCAGTATCCTCCTCCCTAAAGTTTATTATGAGTTTATTAAAAAAAATACAATCCCTTCAGCTATGAAAATTACTCTCATTTGTCTACAAATAGGCTTAACCTCTTAAACTGTGTCAGATGCTGCAGATTCACCAATTTGATTTAGATCCTCAGATCTTCTCTGCTCCTACAGCTCCAGGGCAAATGACTCACCCTGTTTGCAAGTGCCACATCCCACTGAGCCTGGCAATACCATGATTCTACTGTCAGTGTGTCTGCAGTTTCTACTAAAACCTGGGCAGGGATTTTCTCCTGATCAGGCTGAGCTCACCAGCATCCTGCAGCCACAAAGCAGTATGCTGCACTTACATGAAAATCCATGTATTAGCATTAGTCCAGCCACAAATTAGCAGAGGAGAATGTGTTATAGAGTAAAAAAAAATGTGATAAAGGCAAAACGCTATTAATCCATGTAATCATTTCCCCAGCTACATTTCCCTTCACTGGTGGCAACCCTAGGAAGGTTGGTCTGCACTACCTATCTACTCACCTTTAAAATTGCTTTGGAAATATGAAAGGGAAATGCCAAAGTATTTTCAGACATCTAAATGGCTTTTATAGTGTTTTCCTGGAAATCAGAGTGCCCTGAGCTGCCTGAAAGTTCTGTCCTTACTCTATAAATCATTTGTTTTTAAAAGCAGAAGGGATCCACTTTCCCAGGTGAGGATTTCTGGATTTTCCCAAACCTTCTGCTATCTTTCCTGGGGAAGGGAAAAATCCAGATGTGAAAAATCAGGAAAGAAACTCTTATCCTAGGTCAGTTTTAGGTTAATGGTGTCCTTCTGGCTATGAGGCACTCGGGGATAGAAGAGGTTGGTTCAGCCAGTGTTGCCCAAGTTTCCAGAAATGCCTGGCCCTTGGCACTTGTTCAGTCATATTTGTGTGCTGACCTGTGGGATGGGCTGTGGACCAGGGAGCCACAGCAAAGAGGTAAATTTTTTTTCTTATTTATTTTTTTTAAGGTCTACTTCAGTTACCTAGGTTATGGCATAAGGTGTTGCTCTTGCCTAATGAATGAGGTGAATGCTTTGAAACTCCAGCTGATGATGCTGAGGGCCATCTGTGTCCTCTGCTCTCAATCTCACATAAGTTCTCTGGAGAAAGGGTCTGTGTATTTTACACTGCCATCACAAATCACAGACTCTCAGTTTGAAATCTGTGACTGACTGTGCATGTCACATTTCATGCCATAGAAAACATGAGCTCAAGGCTGGAAGGGCAAACACGCTTTTGGCTTCCCTGCCATTTGTATTTCAGTTTGCCTGCATTACTTTTTTCACTGCATGTTGCTGTTTTTCTCTTGAGAAAATTTCCAGAGCCCCCTATGCCTGGAGAAGAAACAGACTCTATTTACTGACATTTGTTCCAAGTTTTAGGAGCAGAAAGACAACTCTTGTAGGCTCTACACAGGATCTCTCAGCTAGAAGCTTCAGACAGCACCTCCCAAGCCCAAAGACTGTCTTCTTTTAAAAAGGTCTGAATTATCCATTAAATATCACAGCACCTTGAAGAACGTCCATAGGACTTCTCTGCTTTCTTCCTTGGTCAAGGCCTGAGATGGCACTCAGATAAGCCTCTGGGAATCTCCTCCTTAGGATGCCATGGCTGCATGTGTATTGCTTGCACAAGCATGGGTTAGTTTGTGCTGTGAATTAATGGGTGATTCAGGTGCAAGGCCCACTGCAAGGCAGTCCCAGGTCTGAAATGTGGCCTGAAGCACATTGGGGCACCACTGACACAGCCTGGGTGACAAGGAGCCTTTCCATGTTTCTGCACAGGATGATTCCAGGGTCAATAGCACAGGGAGAAATCATCCTATGCCATCTGCTTCCTATCTGGCAAACCTCAGTGCATGGCAGGGAGTGTCCTGTCGCAGCTCATCCCTTTGTGTCTCTCAAAGGGATGCCATCCTGCCAGGCAGCTGCAGGCGATAGTCGTGTATGCTCTGACACCCTGGACTGGCTTCCCATTTCACACTTGCTGATGGACCCCATGACAGAGGCAAAGTTTTGACAGGGCCCATACTCTGCAGTGCTCGGCTCAGGCTGTCTCAAAGAGTAAGAGCCCTACCCAGGGAACAGATAAACAGAACAATGTTTGAGCCTCTGGTACTCTTTAATGTCATTTTCAGGGAAATATATGTGTCATAACAACACAAAGCAGGCATAGTTCCCTTGCTTTCAATCTGCCTGGTGCCAGGGTCCACGTCATTTCAGCATTGAAACAGATCCAGCAAGTTCGTGGTAACTTTGCTCTCCCAAGAGCTGCCTCTTTGGCCCCCTCGGTTTGTACTTGTCTTCCAGCAGAGCCCCTCACCCCTGTCAGGGAATGTCACATACTGTTATGGTTAACATACAATTTTCCCTAGAAGCCCTAGGGAATTGGGCCTTTATCTCCACATACCATACACATCAAGTTGGTTTAATCAACCCTATTAATTCCAGGGCTTGATGCTGGTCTGGATAAAACACTGCCCTTTCCCAGCAGTGAAGCTCTGTAGCCAAGTTTCACATTGCAGCACCCTCCATGATGTTTTTTCTCTGCTCCCTGGGGCTGAACACAATCCCCTACAGTCTCACAGCTCTTACAGAGGTGTCAGGGCTCCGCTCGAAGGCCCAGATTGATTTGGGCTGATTTTACAGACCAGATGCATCTCATCAGCTAGAAAATTTGGACCTAAGAGTCCTTGATGTCATGTCCTGGTGCTCTGGTCAGTCATTGCCACTTCTAAATGTTAGTTCAGGGCAATTGCAGAGCACATCTGCCCAGTTGTTTGGCCTGGGAATGTGTTTGAGAGCAGAGAGGAAACTCAGCAACATGCCAAGACCAGGGCAAATCTCAGGGGATGTCACTATAGCAGTGACATTATAGGCTCTGAGGAAGTGGACTTGCCTTTGCCCATGCCCCAGCATGCCTGCTCTAGGGGTGGTGGGACAAGGCTTAGTCATCAGGAGATACAGCCTGGTCAAGAAACAAACTTCAAAGAACTTGGCATGGAGAATTAGACATAGGAGGATGGATTGCAAACATCTTCCTGAGCAGATGAAGAAGGGGACCAGATTCTATCACCTTTTCCCACCTTCAGCAGTATTTTACTCATGGCTCACCCCCAAGCCTGAAGCCAAATGTCTGCAGCAGCTGTGGGGGTGCCTTGTGTTTAAAGCAGCCACGAGACATACGCCTCATGGCCCGGGATGTGCTGCTCGGGATGTGCTGCTGCTTGCTTTTCTCGGAAAGGGTTCTTGCAACATGAAAGAAGTGCAGGCAAACAAAGAGCCCCGGGGAGAGAAGTGACAGGCGGCAGCTGGAGCCGGTGGGTGACTTGCCGAGTGACAGAGCAGTCGGGCTCCTCGCTCCTCTGCTACTATTTTGGAAACTTCAATAAACACAAGAGGCCAGATCAATCTCTCAGGGCTCCAGCACAAACCCTGAGGAGCCCTGCGGACTTCAGCGGTACCAGCAGCCTAAGACACCAGTTTCTCCTTCATTTGGATCCCACGAAAACTCATCTGAAAACATTATGAGCAGTTCACTAATTAGCAGGTCTCAGCTCCGTCGCTGGTGCAACCTTGCACCAAGGAATTCATGCTCATTGTGCCATGGAGAATATGACTCTTTAACTTCTGCAGGGGAGCTTTCAAGCAGCTGGAAAAAAGTATGGATGTTTATATTTTTAAAAAGGGATTGTTTTTGCCGCTGTCAATTATTAATGGCTCTCAGGTCAGGCTAAGGAACAATGCCAGGGATAAATTACCCTGTACACTATTCATATATGCTCTCCCCAGTTGTTTCCTTCTCAGCTAGAGGATTCACCTCACAATGAACTCCTTGGCTTTTGGAAAAAGAGGACGAAGCGATGAACTCGGTGTGCCCATTTATTTATGCATTGACATCTTTCCTACTTTGTCAGGTGTGTTTAATCAAAAAGAAGCAGGAAATGCATTGTAATTATAAACATATTACTGAGCAAGGGAAAGGCTGCCCTTGGAAAGGACTGTGCTGTTTGATAAACGGTTACAGTGAGAAAACACAGGCTTAACCTACGAAGCTCTTTGCTGAGATCAAAGCAAAGCTGCCCGCTGCCATGGGCTGCCTGTGCAGCAGGACTCAGCTCTGGGTCTGCAGCAAGGCAAGTGGAAGAAAGTTGAAAAGAAAAGGCAACCTCCTCCCTTCCTTTTTCATTCTTTGCCTGAAACTTCTCCTAGGATTAAAAAAAAAAAAAAAAAAAGATTCAAACTGTAAATATTTGCTTTTAAAGTTAATAGAATTAGTGACGAACCCAGATGAGAACACAATAATTAGGGCCCAGTCTAAAGCCCCTTACTGAAGTTCATGGAGAAATTTATTGTTTTCAACAGAATCTGACTTGGGATCCTGATGAGCCAAAGATGGAGTTACGGAATAACCCTGGGAGATCCTGGATATCCGGCAGTCTTTCCATGTGACCTTGCCCAAACTTGCAAGCATTCCTTAATTGCGAGCACAGGCGAACCTCAGTCAGTGATCTGCTGCTGCTCTGAAAAGCAAAAGTGCATCGGGGTTGTGAGACTGGGAATGATGTAGGTAAGATGCACAAAAGGTTTTTCGCCCTTCTCAGCACTGCAAGGCTGAGCCATGGCCCTGCACTTAAATAAATAAAAAACCACCAACAGACCAACTGGAAATTGTCCAGAGGAGAGCAACAAAAATGATCAGAGGTCTAGAAAACATGACTTATGAGGAAAGACTGAAAGGGCTGGGTTTGTTTAGTCTACAGAATTTGAAACATCCTAATAAACTTTAAAGATGTAAAAAAGTACATGGTATCTAAAAGGGTAATCAATTGCCCTTTATCTCTGTGGGGATGCCAGAAGGTACAGCAAAGAGAGTTTATTCAGGTAGTATTAAAAGCTCTGAGGTTAATAACGCACTCAAGTACATTACTTAGGGAGGGATCAGAGCATTTCTTATGGGAGATTTTCTGTGCATTGGACAAATACCTGCCAGGAGGGACTGGGTAACTCCCTGTCCGATGGAATAGGCTGCTTTCAGCCATGTGAATCCGACGGTTTGCATAACCCAGTGGCTGTATCAGGACACCTGAGAATGGGATCTTGGAGGTGATGAGCTTTCACAGCACTCCCTGATTAGAAAAAACTGTGGCAGGTGCTCAACCCTTCTAAAAGTTGACCCCAGATCAACAACCCCTTTTTAAAATCCTCTTTTCCTTGGCCCCAAGGTTATTACATGAAGAGCAACAAATTCTCACCTTTTCATGGGGCCATCAATGTATTTGTGAAGTGCCTAGCTGCACTCACATGGGGGATTCCCACCTAAGTGAGCACTCAAATATTTGAATATTAGGATGATGAGACCTCTGAAAAAGCATTAAAGTGTACCAGGTAGTGGCAGCCTTGTGGATTCTGCTTGGAAAAGTCTCCTCCTGACACTGGAGAAAGAGGGACCTTGGTCAACCCTGGCTAGGAGTGCTTTTACCCATAGCACCCCTGGGTACAACAACTGCAAAGTAGCTTTGGTCAGAGTTTGCTTCAAAACTGACCACAAGACAGAAGTCTAT
Source organism: Grallaria varia (assembly GCA_013396735.1). Lineage (NCBI taxonomy): Eukaryota > Metazoa > Chordata > Aves > Passeriformes > Formicariidae > Grallaria > Grallaria varia. The sequence continues at coordinate 115,269 of VWZG01007260.1, forward strand.
CAGAAACCAGCCTCTGAATTTACCGCCCAGTGACCTCAAATTCCTTGAATTATGGGCATGAGGTGAGGAGTTTGTGAAGGAAAGGAGCAAAGGGTTGCAGCCAGAACAGACCTGACCATAGCCCTTGGCATCTCCAAGGAGTTGGGGGCGGTGTGAGGGCTCACAGGAGATGGGGGAAGACACTGAGCAGAATGCTGCTGTTACCCTGCCTCTTCTTTGCACTCCCCATTTCCTGCTCAGCAACAGCTGTGCAAGGTTCTATTTGGTGCCTGCATGAACATGGAGAAAATCACCAGTTATATGATACGGGAATTAAAAAAACTGTTTGCTTCTAAGCATAAACCAATGACTGTGGCAATGGTTTGAAAACATGGGGTTATGGCTCCAAGTCAACTTTTTTTTCCTCTCGGTTTTGGGTACAGTCACGAGCCTGGCAGGAATCCGTGTCAGCTAAAATGCATGGCAGCAACCGGCGTCTCCCAGAGTTTGGAGCTGAGCAGGGTCACAACAGGAGGAAGTTTGGGAAGGCAGCACTGCAGGGTTAGCAAGAAACATCTCCCTGGGGCAGACATTCCATAATTGGCCATGACAAGACTTCATTCTCCAGAGAGCTGGAGCTGGTCTGTGAGGAAGCAGGATGAATCACTGCTCCAGTCCAATTTGGCAAGTGCCATGATTTAGTTCTGTTTTGCACGGGGAGGAGATGATGATATAGACTGAAAGACAGAAGAGAAATGTAGCCAAAGGCTTCTGAGCTAGGAGATGAGTTTCGGTCCCTACTCATTTTTTGCAGGTTTACTCAGATCCTTAGAAGGGAACCCTGGCAATACACACTGGTACAGAAACAATTCCCTTTATCAACAAAGCAGAGGGAACAATGGGGACTCCTGAACACAAAGCTCATACAAACAATAATAACCCTTTTATTCCACATTGTTAGAACAGCAGTTGATACCAAATACTTTCTTCCAGCTCCCCACTTCGTTAACTATTTCAGTCACCCTTGTGCTCCCAGACACAGATTTATGGGAGAGAATCTTAGCGTCTGGAGCTGGTTTCCTGCAACGTGGTGGTGCCCACATGGCTGTGAAGAGGGAGGTTGAGTGTGGTTTTGTCATGTCACCCCATACCCTTGGAAAAGTCCCACTTTCTTTCAAAAAGCGGTGTTCTTTCTGCCATCCTTCCTCTGGAGAGTGGTCATCAGTGCTATCTTTAAAGCTCCTTGCTATCTCAGCAATCTTACCAAGCCTGGTAACCTAACAGCAGTTCACAGCCTGTTCACTATCTGATGATTAATCCCCTCCCTTTAAAAGTATGCACTTAGTGGCAGAACCCCACAAAAACATTGGTGGAGCCAGAGCTGCTTTGCCAAGTGGCAGATTTAGACTTGCTCTTCTTGGAAAGCTGGCTTCCTGTCACTGGCTTTGTCTCATGGTCTTTTTCCCAGTGGTTTGGAGAGAGGAGAAGGGGAAAAAGAAATTGTTCCTCCCAAATACCACTTCTCTTTTATATCCCCTTTCCTCCATATGTCCTCTCTGCTAATCCAGATTTCAGGAATGCCATCAGCCAAAGTTTTCCTAACTAACCCCACTGCTATTCCTGATGCAAAAGGAGAAGGAAGAGCCCTGCAAAACAAGATCCCTTGAAAAAGAAAATGCAGACAATCTTAATTTCTACCCCACCTTCTCCTGCTCCTTCAGAGGGCAAGCAGATGGAACAAAAATCTTCCCTGCACTGTGAAAGAATGTTAGCTTAGAAAAGTCAAATCTGCATTTTGTTGCAATATGAGAGTTCAGATCAAAGCATGTGTCTTTTGCTAATTTCTAATTTGCTGTTAGGAACATTAAAATTTTATTTCTGATGAGACAACTAGCATAGCTAATGCAGGCAGCTGCAGCTGGGCTGGCTACTAGGCTGGAGCTCAGGGCTTCCTATTCTAAATGATCCCACTGCAAAGCTTGGTTAGCACCGAGCAGCAAAGGGCTGCAGCAGGCAGCTGAGCTTGCATGCCAACAAAGCCGGGTTATCCAGATCTCACTTTCCCTGGAGACACCAGCATCCTTACACACGTTGCATTTTGAAGTCTGCCCAAGGTCAAATCCTGCAGCGGGTTCTTACCTAGTACCTTTTTCCTGTTGTCTATTGAGAGGCCTGGGTAAGGCCTCCAAACTGGACTCAGCACCACATGCAATAGTTGTCAGGTGAATATGGCACGAGCACAGAGCTCATGACCTTTCTGACACAGGATCTGGGGAAGGACTAGTGCAGCTCGTGCCCTCCAGGTCAAAAGTTTGCATGAACACGTAAGGATTCCCCATGTGCTCCCTGCAGAGCGAGGCAGGTCCTGTCTGGGAAGGAAGGCACAAAATATCAAGGAAGTACCAAAGGTCATTTAGAGAAGGTTAGAACAGGGGACACACTGGAGTGTAAGGCATCCATGGTCAAAGAGTTTGTGTGGCAGTTTCCCCTTTGGTGTCCATGTGTCAGTCTCTGGATCATAGCAGTCCAAGGAATCCAGGTCCTTGATGACATTGTCTGCAGTGAGACACCGTCCTCCTGTGACATACAGCATGTTCTTGATGACAGTGGCCCCATGATGCATTCGTCTGTCCTTCATGTCTGCACATTTAACAAACTTGTTGCCTTTTGTATCATAAGCGATTATTCTCCGGGTGTACCCTGAATGCAAAGCCAGAGGTGGAAGAGACAGATGAGAATTAGAGCTTATGGCCAGCAGAACAAGTGATAATGTATTTCCTGCTAGTCTTCAATAAAATTTATTATATTGGTACATAATTTGGCGGAATTAAGATCTCTAAGCTGGGAAATGATGATGTGTCACAGGAATGCCTGTCTGTCTGTCTTCCCTTCCTGCTTGTCCTCACCCTGTCTCGTAGCACCTTGGCAGCCAAAGCTCAACAAGCACCATAAAATCCATCAGATCAGGCAACCAACCTGTCAAATGCAGTTGGAGCTTGCAGTTACCTGCCTGTGCCTTTGAACATTCCAAAATATTTCTTTTCACCCAGCAAACTCCTAGTGCTTCACTTGGAAATATAGAAACCAACGGCACATAGGAAAGGAACAACAGTACCTTGTTGGGTTGGAGTTGGAGATGTCTATGAGTGGAGCTGGGTACTTAACAGCACTGCCACTGGTGTTTGCTCCACTCCTAAAGGCCTTGGTGCCACATCTATGCCGGCCACCACACCAGTGACCCAGTGGACAGCTCTTCCAGAGAGGGGTGATGTAACCTCGCATCGGCTGAGAGGCAAGGGCTGCAAAAAAGGCCATTGCCCTGGAGCACTGGAGGTGTGGAAGTTTGGTACCCAGCAGTACCTTGTCCCTGAGGGGTGACAGCATATTAGAGTCCTGTGCGATTTTGGTTCAATCCACACCTTTGCCAAAGCTACTGTCTGTCTCATTTCCCCTTAAATAATCTAACACGTGCTTCCTTTTGCCAGTCTGTGATAGGGGGACTGTGGCGTGCCAAACTACCAATGACACGATACACCAAAATGTCAATGGGCAGAGGCTGGTCCTCAGGTTGAAAAACACACTGAAAAGTTTCTTCTTTCCGAGTGTTTCACACCTCTTTTGGAACATTTCAAAATTACCCCCAGGAGGCAGCTACATCTCATCCAACACCTCATAGACCTGCAGACCACCCATCCCAGAAACCATCCATGGCATTGTGGTAACTGCGCTCTCTATTCTTCTCAGAAGAGCAGACAGGGACCAGGTTGTGGGCGAGCAGGGAAGAAGCAGGACCCCTATGCTCTTGGTGTCATTCCTTCCGCAGACCAGTAACTTGCACTGGCTTTTCTGCAGTTTCCCCCACCCAGGTCCTGCTACTTGGAGTAAAAAGGTGCCCCATGGAGAACTTATCTCCGCTTCCATTGCCATGAGACCCCATGAGAGGTGGGCACACTCCTCCTTTCTTTCTCGGGCTCCAGGTCTTTTTGAGGTAGCAGCCCTAACAGGAAGGCTGTGAAACCCCACAGGATCTGGGCAGGGGGAGGCAGAAGGAAGGTGAAACAGAGCCCTTACCACCTACGATGATAATCTGGTCTCCAATCATGACAGCTGGTGCACAGACATTCTTCACCACTCTGGTCTCCATCCGAAACCATGTATTCCTGGAGACATGGTAAACCTGACAAAAAAATAAAGATACACTCACAGCAGTTTAAGTTGCATTTCAACTGGCAATTGTAATTACAGAGGAACTTATGGGTTTTATTTTGCCCTAATAAATACAATCCTCTGTCTCAAACTGCTGGAAATCCAAGAATATACCCACTTTTTTCCTAATATGTCTCCTTGGAAAGCATTCTAGTTCCCCAAGCTTGTCTGCTCAGGAGACGCTAGCACATGCACTAAGGCAAAGTGTGCCTGCCACATACAAGTTTCTCGGCTGTAAATCTTTGCACGGCTATTAAATCACTGTAACTTGCTCTCCTAAAGTGCAAGCCAGCCCATTTCATTTTCCAGTTATTCTGTGTATTCCTCCCTTAGTCCCAGAAATTTCCTGGGCAAACAAACTTCAACTTCACCTTGCTTTGCTGGCAGCCATGGTGTTTGCCCAGCTGCTATATTTGTGCTGGTGGCTGGTATGTACTCAGACTGGCAAAGGGACTTAGAGTGGTATCTAAGTCATCAATTTATGTGAGAAAAAGAGCTGTTGCCAGATGATGATCATTCAGCCATCTGTATTTGGGTGATACAAACTTTTATGTCACATCGTCTGCTTCCTAATATAGTAAATATCTCCAGGGCAACTCCCCATTAACAGATAAATACATTTCCTTCCCCCTGATAATCAAGCACGATTATACAATACAAAATATTGCTCATGTCCTGGCTGCCATCTTAGATCTTAATGATTCTTCTTAGTTAAAGCACCTCAACCAGTGAAAAACACTCATGGGGAAAGAAACACTGCAATGTTACTAAAGCACCAAATCAGATAAGAAAACATTTTCTGTATTTTTTCCTCTTAATAGAGTGTAACTGCTGAAAGCAGGCAGAGCGCCAGCAACATGTGGCAGGAGCCACATTTTTAACACAACTGTTTATACAAAATGACTGTCAGTTTAAGTCCTGGCCCTTTGATGAGTGAGTATCTAATCGCTCTAATGATCACGAGTGTTTGCGTTTGCTGTGAGCAAGCAGGTGTGTGGCTGAGACCCCAGCTCGGCTGCTGAGGAGAAAGCACTGATTTTGGTGATATTGGCTACAGGCATGAAGCTGGGCAGGGGGGGCTGCTGCTGCCTGCCATAGCACCACCTGCAGCAGCCCTCGCCCTTGTGCTCATCAGAAGCACAGCTGATGACACCCAAAGAACTACCTCAGAGCTTGTGCCTGAAAAATGTTCAGAAGGGGGAAATGAAAGATCTGCAATGGTCCTTGAAGCCATGTGTCAATTCAATCTGCCTCTTGCTGGAATTTACATTAAAGTTTTTTGGGTGGTTTGATTTTCTCATGAGGGTGATGCAGTGCTGAATACCTTAGAAGAAATTGCCTATGGTAAGCAGGACTGACCATTACCTGGATCAGCCGAACAGGGTTTTGCATAATGTCTTCTCCCCCAAAGAGGTAGACCCTCTGATCTTTGGCAGCAACAGCAGGGTGAAGGACGGCAACAGGCATGTTTGCCATGCTCTCACAGGTGTTGTAGATGCTATCATATCTTTCCACAGAATTCAGGATTTCCTGGTTTTTGCCAATTCCACCAAATGATAAAATATAATTTTTATATGACAAACTTCTGTGGGAGTAACGTGGAACTAACATGTGCTCGATCAACCTCCACTGATTGAGTTTGAGGGAGTAAATGTAAATATTACCACTGACTAGGCTTTTTTTATTGCTAACGGGCATCCCTCCGAGCACATAAATATTGCTGTGCAAGCTCACTGAAGAGGATTTGTACAGCCGCATGGGAAGTTTGGCCAGGCTCAGCCATTGGTTCGTCTTGTCATCATAGAGCAGGACATCTCTTGTTGTCTGCTGGTTGTCCTTCCTGCCACCAACAATGATGAGGAACTCTTGGTTGGAGTACCTGCGAGGAACGTCCATCAAGGGTTTGATGTCAGGTGTGTTGGTGCTGTACAGGGAAAACATATGTCTCCGGGCTGACTCAAGGATGCTCCTGCAAGAGGGTGAGGACTGAATGAGTGAGTCATTGGCAATGAAGTGGAAGAGGAAAGCTGGATGGATGTATTGAAGCCGGACCTTCTTGAACAACTCCTGGATGTAGCCTTGTCGTGCCTGGAGGTCATGCCGGACCCAGACCATCAGTGCTTCAAAGACCTGCTCCTCCTCCCCACAGAGTTCATCGTCCCCAAGGTAATCAATGAGCTCCAAGGGGCAAAGGTCCTTCAGGTCCTCAGAAGAGGCCACCATAGGAAAGCATTTCAAAGCCATAGCCTTGGCTTTCTTATTCAGGCTTTGACAGTTCAAGATTTTTGCCAGTCTAATCATGCTCAGACAGTTGTCAGGAGTCAGCTTGTCTTGGAGGTAGGCAGAGCAGGCCTCAAACAGCTTTGTGTACTGCAGCATGGAGGCAGTCTCCAAGAGGCACAGGACATTCTCAGTGGATATAAGAATCTGCCCTGTGTAAACATAAAGGATAATCTGATCCAAAATGTCAGCGTCGATGCCCTTCAGGATGACTTTAGCCTGGCGACTCTCTCTGAAGTCATTACAGAACATTGCCTTGAAGTATGGACTGCTGGAAGCCAGCACATTTCGGTGGCAGGGGATTTCACAGCCCCCAGAACAGAGGGTAACATCAGTCAGCATCCTGCTCTGTCGCAGAGCATTCAGCTGCCTCAGCAGTTCAGAGGAGAAGTCCTGGTCTTTGAAGAGAAACTCCTCAGTGGATCCTTCCCCCATCACAAAATAGGAGGCAGATGAATTCTGGACTTGGCAGAAAAAACCCCCAAATTCTTAGCAGCTTTTATTGAACTATCCAGCTCCAAGGGAACAAATCGGGGCTTTGATGTTGCTCAAAATATCCGTTCGCTGTTACGCATAAAAACGGAACACGGGTTAAGCACAGTGGGAAAATAATAAAGAAGCCAAAAGGTCTCTAAGACCCTTTAAAATTTTCATGAAGTTATCAGATAGGTTGCAGCTCTGAGGTCAGCACTGTCTGTGTCCCTGGCAAGAAGCAAAAGCACTGAAATTATCTCACTGATTTGGGATTAAAGCTGGATGGCTGAAGCAATTGGTTTGTCCATTTTAATCACAGTGAATAAATGCACTTAGACATTTATTCACTATTTTAAAGTATTAGCAGTTTAGTAGCTTGCGCCTCTTTCCCCTAGAGTTAGTCACTCCCAAAGAATGCAAATCTGGCAGAGCTGAACTCCGCAGCAGGGCAAACAGAACCCTAGAGACTGGGAATCTGCATTAAACCCGTTATTTATTAACTCTGCTTAGCTGTGGGGTTTTTATGTTAATCAGACACACAATGACTAAATTAAGTGCCAGGCAGAACAATACGATGAGTATCGACTGTCATGAGTAGCTGCTCGCCCTGCAGTGGAACCGTAAGGTAGAAACGTTTACCTTCTGTTGTCCTTCCCTGCATGCACTTACTCTCTGCCGCTTATTCTCTGCTGAGATTTTCCATAGCTAGAGCCTGGGTAAAAACCTATAAACCCACAGGACGTTTCTTTCAGTAGGTAGGTGATTCATAGAGGGTGATTTCTGGCCGTGTTTATTGTGCAGGCAGCGTTGCCGCTGCCGGGCGCGGTGCGCAGGAGCGCCGGGGCATCGCGCACATTCCAGCGCTAAGAATAGGAGCGCACGGGCTGCGCGCTGTTATCGCATGTGACGCCGCCGCCTTTTGCAATGACCTGGCCGGCTCTGAGCATGCCCGAGTGGTGTTTTTCTGGCAAATGTTTACGTGTAATAAATAGACACGGAGAGGAAAGTTCACTTATAAACGTCCTGGCTGTCCGTTTGGAAACAGCGGCAGGACCCTGTCCTAAAGTGCCTGGGAACTCTAGAAGCCTGTAAACAGTCTGCAATGCCTCCGCTAGGTAACACGCTGTCACCGGAGTTTCATGGAGGAAGGAGGCGAGAGAGAGAAGGGCTTCCAGGGCCTCCGGTGGGACGGACCGTGTCTCCACCTTATGGAGAGATCTGGGCAGCATCAGCCCATTGCAGAGTGGTGGGGGATTCTGATGCACTGGGACCCCCGTGGCCGGCACCGCTTCAAGGTGGACCAGGAGAGCCCAGCTACCTTGGTCAAACAGAGGATGAAGTTCACTGTTGAAGCAGTTTATCTTTCTGGTGTTGCTTGATATTTCCTATAGAAAATACCAGGTCGTGGCCTTTTATCTAAGGACCTCAGCTCTCTGAAACCCTTAGCAAAGATCTGCTCTTGCAGGTGGCTTGAGAAAGATGGGAGTTATGGGTGGGAGGACTGGAGCAGGTTGCTGCAGTGAGTGCAGCAAGCTGGAAAACAGGGTCCCAGAGGGGCAAGTCCCAGGGTGGTGCTGAGCTCCTCAGGGCAGACACCCCAATGAGGTCCCTGACTGCAGACGCCTGCACGAGAACAAGGTGCCGGAGCTCCTTTTGCAGCCCGTGAGTTCTGGTTAATACAACCAAGTCTGATGAGTTATTCAGGTCACCAATGTGTACCACCTGTATTTGGGCAGGTGGACAGTCCTGCAGGCACTGCTGGGTGTCCACAGGTGCTTAGCTGCCTCAATCACATGTAGTTGTCCACTCTCTATCACCTATAATGATGAGGATAAATCCATCCTCAGGGCTGGGATCAGTCGAATACCTCATGCCAGCAGAGGATTCTCCAGAACCCCTGCTGGTCCCCAGCCGAGGTCTCTGTCAGTTCAGTGTGATGTGTCCCAGCTCTGTGCCAAGTTCCTGGCTGATTCAAGAGAAATAACATTGGCTGCCCATGCCTGGGTAACTGGATCGGGCCCCTCCTCTCTTCTGAAATTTCTCCATTTGTTCTGGAGACGAATTGAATCCAAAATGTTGTTTCTAAGCATTGCTACCACAGGGAAACACAAGGTTAAAACAAAACTCCTTCTCATATTTTCAAAGCCAAAGCTCACGGGTGAGTCATGTCTGCGTCTGGTCACAGCGAGGCAGATGAGCAAAAATCTTTGGGAGCCACAGTGCCCTTGTGTCACCTCCCGTGCTGTGCCGGTGTCTACAGTCCTCATATGTTCCTGCCCCTGTGCCCATGGCCCGGCGGATCACAGGCATGGGGGCAGCCTGTTCCTCTAAAAACAGCAGCTTTGTATCACGGGCCGTGCCGTACATGGCCTTTCCCAAAGGCTTTTCAGTGCAGTGTAGCAACATGGTGAAGTGCCAGAAGGGCAGACAAAACTGTAAAGGCCCAGACCCATGGTATAGACAGGGTGGAGTCAGGCTGGCATGGCTTTTTGGAGGCTTCCCACACAAACTCTGTGTGTGTGTGTGCACATGCGGGCATGAATGGCCAGGAGAGCTGAGAGAGGGGAAAAGCAAGTTCCACTGGACTTGATTCCTGCAGATGAGTCACTTTGAGGGTACACATGGCAATGTGCAGCGTTTCCCCTCCTCTTGAGTAAAGGAACAACTCGGAGACTAATGTTGGGGTGCTGGGGAAAATGCTCCCTCCCCTCCCTGCTCCCTGCCACTGCTGCCTCACCAGCTGGCCATGATCTTGCTATAAATATTTAGAGTGGCATTAAAAACCCAAAGGAGAATTTCTCTCTCTCTCCTTGTCCAGGGAACATTAGCTACCCAAACAAAACACCCTCTCGCTTTCTTTCTTGTTCTGTATGTATATGCTCTTGTTGTGGTCCGTTTTGATGATTGATTTAAATTTATATCTCTGTGCTGGCTCCAACTCTCTGCTGCCTGTTTAGTTCTGCCTCTTTCTGGCAGCGGCCATGGGTTATTTTTTTAACCCTTAAAGAAAAAAATTATGCTGTCTGACTACACTAGTGACACAGGTTTAAGGGGTTGGGGAAGGGTAGGTGCCATGTTCTTCTGCTTTAGATAGTGATAAATGTGGCATTTATTTAGAAGATCCCAGGCTCAAGGGCTTTGCACAGTTATGCAAATTCCTGCTAACCCAGAGTACAGACTGTGCTGTTTAAATAGCGTATTGCTCTCGGAGGGGAGGTTTCTTCTCCCTGCTGAGTCCTCACACAGGTTGCTGCCAATTTGGGGCCAGGGCTTCTGAGCAGTGAAGCTCCTGCTTCTTGCTTTACAACTCTCCCTTCTTTTTTTCCCCAGAGATGATGGTTTCAGACACATCTACAATCAGGTGGGCACATCAGCACTGCTTAGTTAGGTTTTCTTTATGAATATACAAAAATCACTTTTCATGGAACAATATTTTCCATGGCATCAGGGGCCCATGAGCCCTGCAGCATGACCCCTGGTGAGAGGGTAGAGCTGCTTCTGCTGTGGGACAGTCTAACTTGTATGATAAAATCTGTTTCTGAATGAGTTCTTGAGGCATCCTTCCAAGGATGGCATGCTATTGACCAAACCAGACCCGACTGGTCTTTTTTTGGGAGGACAGAATACTCCATTACCATGGGAGTGGGATATTGCACAGTCTGGTCTGAACATCATGTGCAGATGGGCAAGTGGGCTCATTTGTGGGGTATGTGACTCAGCAGCACTGTGGGATGTGGTGCTGCAGGTCCCCCATAGCCTTTGATGGGCTGGAGCCATTTGGGACTGTTAAAAACAGCAACCCTTTACAACTGCTGCTGTACAAACTGTCCATGGACTGTTTCTAGAAAATGGAAACTTCTACCAAAGAACAAACATGTTATTGCAATGCTATCTACTCACCCTGCTCCTTCTGTTCTTTTTCAGCTGTTTGGGATTGCTCAGTTTTGGAATTAGGATGACTGAAACTTTGATCTGACCCAGAGCAGCTCTTCTCATGTTTTAATGTAATGGGATGATGAAATGCCTACTATCATGCACTAAGCGACAGAGCGGAAAAAAGCTGTAATCTGATCGGCCAGCAGGCAGGTGCACAGAGAAGACTGGTGATGTCAGACAACTTCCAAAACTCATACACTGATCCTGTTACAATTCAGGTGAAAATGAACAAATATGGATAAAGAAAAAGGACTGTTCAAGGCAGAGAGTTCAGTGAGCTCATTCAGTGTTACGTGTGCTGTCTCAATGACTACCAGCCCCCACAGTTACAGAGAGTGATAAACCCTTTCCCCCAGTTTGCAGTCTAAGTTGATAGGGGACAAGAAAAAATACTCTTTATTATCGTCTTAATAAAACTGTGAGAGAGAACAAAACCCAGGATTAACATTCCTCATTGTATAAAGAGACAATTATAGGGATCAGAATAAATCAGATGCTACGAGCTGGGCAGGATGGGAAGATGCCCCAAGCACCAGTGGTGGTTGTTTGGGGTGACAGACTTCAGGCCAGGCTGGGAGGGCATCCAGGCTGCCTGGGATGCTGCGTGCCCTGGCAGTGTGGACTTGGTCGGTGGGCCCTGACCAGGGTAAGATGGGCACTTAAACACCATTTTGCTTATTATAAGCTGGAGAGGTGAAAAATATGGGAGCAGAGAGACTAATGTGTTGGGGAATTATTAGATTTATGTGTTGCATATTTACACATGCATGTAATCGTATATAATGAAGATGTGCATTGAAAGAGCAAAGAAATGTCTATACTAGCAAATTACTAAGAAGGCACTGCATGGACAGGGACCTTTCTATTCAGTGTGTATATTCATATCTCACCCAGGAGACCTAACTCCACATGTGCAGTCTGGTTTTGGACTCATCCTGATACTTCCCACTCAAGCAGGCTCCCTGATTCCTGCATGTACTCAGCCAGAGTCCAGTGTGGATTTACTATTTGATGTCCTGGGAAAATGGCCCTTTGACCCCGTCTTCTGTCTGCTTCACTGAAGGCAATGAAACTCCCCAACCTAGGAAGTAGCAAAGAAGACATCCAGTGTGAATATGGGGAATTTACATGGGAATAAGAGGAAGTCCTTTGTGTTACTACAGGCACTTCCACACAGCACTGCCAGGAGTGCTGTCCTGCTCACAAACTATCAAATTCTCCTAGAGTCACAGGAAGATTGTGTTGGGAAGCCCCTGGGAGCTCACCTAGTGTAACCTCCTGCTCATAGCACCACTAACCTCAGAGTTACATTAGGTTGCTCAGGGGTTTGTCCACTTAAACTTTTGAAATCTTGAGAGATGGAGATCCCACAGCCTCTCTGCATACCTGCTCCCATATGTCTGACAAGAATCCCCTTTATTGCAATTTGTGAACGCTGTCTCTCACCCACCAAAAATTCTGCTGGTGTCCTTCTGCTACTGGTAGTTGCCAGCTAGCTGATCTTCTTCCTATTCTGTAAGCCCAGATATCCTTATGATCCTTCTCTCTCATTCCTCTAACTATTATGTTATTCAGTTTCTATTTAGCTGCTCAGCAAACATGATTTCCCTGAGTGCTCTTTCATCACAGATGATGTTCACATTGGTGAGGTATTTAATGCTGAACTAAGGCTTATTTTACGACTTGAATCTAGGCTTTGTTCTGATTTTGTAGGTGAGGTAACAGGCTACATCTATAGATACTGGTCTTGAAATCTGAACTTGAATTTTAAATTCCTGACCTAAACTTACAAAGGCATGGGGGCAAGTTTTACAGCATTGGAGTCACAGAGCAACTTCCCAAGAGTCACTGTCATCACTGTTTGTATTGTGTACAGATAGAGAGCTATAGCATGTAATTCAGTAATGACTTTGGCCCAGTATACGTGGATGTGAAGACGTGTGGGCTCCTGGCCTGGTTTCAGGCCAATCTCTAATTAAAAAGATTAGGATGAAAACAATTGCACTCTTCCTTCTTTAGTCAGAATGACCTACTAGTGTTAATTAAAACAGCCTTCACGCAAAAATAAATTTGGCTGTCAAAGTTATGCGCTTCACATTAAATAAGGACAGAGCTGATAAGAGAGTGCTGAGCTTCTGGAGGTTTCACAGAAACCACTCACATAGCTTTGGGCGCTCTTGCTGGAATATTTTTAAGCAAATCCTTTGCCTAAACCAGCTACTTCATGTGTGCTTCAGACACCTGTTGGCTTTTTCTTCAAACTACATCATTTGAGAATGGGTGTCTGCCAGCTTATCTTGGACTGAACATACATTGTGTCCTCTGGAGGATAAAATATCACCAGGAACACTGGACACCAAAGTAGATTATTCATCTATCCTTTCTATAGTCTCTGGTTACAAGAGACCCATGGCAACAGCAACAAGAAGACACACAGATCCTACATTGCCCTGCTCTTTCTAAGTCTGAACGTTAAAATGTCTCTGATTAAAGGCATGTAGGCGTTCACATTCAGGATTTCCCCCTAATATTTTTAGGTGGCTAGAAATCTAGGAGGATCACGCCCCTAAAATGCCAGAACATCCTGTTACACCTTTGTGACAAACCAATCATTGTTCTTCAAAGCCACCCATTGTTCCCATCTCCCATTTATATTGCCCCATTCTATAACTAGATGTCCATGCACTGCTGCCATGACATTGATCCAAGCAGGGACAAACAGGCCCAGTGCTTCAGAAATCTGTTTTAAATAGGAATTTGATGTTATCAGTCATCCTACCTCTGAGGATCTAGGTGTGAAAGACCCTTCCTGTTGCAGAGGGTACACTCAAAAGGGCTAAAAGGGCCAGACACAGAAAAATGCTCACAAGCCTATCTCCCTGGCCCAAACTCTTTATTCTTCTCTTATTTGTCAGGCCCGGTCATATTATTTTTCATCTACATCTTTTTTTCATAGGATTTTAGGGCAATTCAGGGAGAAGGAGACCTTCAGTGGTCTCTAGTGCAAGCTCCTGCTCAAAGCAGGGTGGACCATGAGGTCAGGCCAGGTTGCTCAAAGTTTTATCCAGTCACATCTTGGAAATGTCCCAGGATGAAGTCCATGCAGGTGTCCTGAGGCCCATGTCTGCCGTTTTGGGAACAGCATACCCCTGAGAGACCAACCTCACAAAAGCCCCATCTCCTCCCCTGATATGCTCCTGCACCATATCCCAGGAGGTGATGCTGATGGAGACTGCAAGTCCTTATCTCCTTCATGGGAAAACTTAGGAGGTGACTATGCTGAGAGGGCAATTCACAGCCAAGGAAATCACTCTGGCCTTCCCTGTGGACAGCAGGATTTTAATCAGGGCCTGACTTAAATCATTAATTCACAGCCTTTAGGTTGTTTAAAGAGCTGCAATAATGAGCTGAGAAGAAATTATGATCCATTTTCTCTTGGCAGGACTGTAATGGCATGACATGACATCCATTGAATTGAGGAAAGAACAGGGATAATCTTCAGAATGAAAGACAGAAAAGCTCCCCAGAAGAAACAATGACAGAAGATTCCTCCACATACACAAACACAAAGAGGTTACATATGCAAAGATAAAAAGGTCAGTTTAGATCCTTTTTTTTTAACATGTCTTTATTGCTTAAGGACATTTGGCAAGATAGCCATAACACAAACCTCACATCCAACATTACTTGGCAACACATTTCTCAGCTGGAAAGAAAACAAATTGGATTTTTTTCTTTGTGCTAATGCCACATTTTTTGGATGCTGTTTTGGAAACTAATCAAGAGGTGGCTGCTCAGCATGCCTCTTCATTCTTGATGGCTTTTTAGTGCAAAATTGCCAGCAGCAGCTTTCTGAAGTCCCCAGAGGTATCAGATCGGACAGCTTCAGCTAATGGCTTCTTGTACATCTGCTGGAACTTATCCTTGATGGCTGGCAGGTCACTCTGCGGAGACACCAAGAGCCTCTTTAGAAGAGTAGTGCATACTTTGAGTAATATGCCCTGCTCCTACCAGGACCCCTGGGGTCTGATCCAAGGTCAACCACACCTGGTGGGAGGAGGAGAAGAGAAAGCAGGAGGTCTAAAAATCTTAGGGGACTCCTGCTTAACATTCAGAATTGAGGTAAGGCCATGTCAGATGGTGTGGTGAGGGGATGCTGACTGTGACGAGAGCCTGCGTGGAAAGGCATCCCAGGTGGGTGGGGGAATCTCTGCCCAGAAGAGCTGTGCCAGCACAGCGTTGGTACTAGAAACACACACACAGGCTGCTGCGAAATCCTGAGGCCATTCCATGATGGCACGCAGGGAAAGAGGCACTTCCAGGAGTATGGCTAAAAGAGAGTTTTGTTCTACCTGCAGAAGTAATTTTCTGGTTACTACAGGGGGGAGAATTCAACTCCTTGTCTTGAGCTTTCCTGTGAAAAGGCACCTACAGCACAGGTCTGATCTCTATCACTGCAGGTTTTAAATGTTATAATGATTGGGCTGTGTCTTAACAGAGAGAATACCCTGGAGCCTAATTTCTCACAATGTGGATCATTGAGTAATATGCTCTCCTTGTCACTGTGAAAGGCTCCTTCTCTGTGTCGACTGAAACACACCTGGGGTTACAACCTACACAGCTTACAAGAAAGACTTAAAGACTGTGCTTAAGATCTCAAATGTCTTGTGAAGTTTTCTGCTTTTTAAAATGACAGTTACCTCCTTTGGCTTTTTATTTTTCTTCTCTCCTCCCCATCTACTTTTCCCAGCCGGAATCAGAGAAAATTGGCAGCATATGTTTATAAGCATTTCTCAGTTTGGGAACTGATGCTTTATCATTACTTAACTAGGAATTTACTTTTACACATCCTATTGGGGCCAGACCTCTCCATAGGTTAGTTTTAACCAGGTACAGTTGACTCCACTTGAAATTGCCTGCATGCTTCCTGGTTTAGTTCTTTTGAAAACAGAAATAGATGCAATATCAAAATTAGAGTTGCTTGGGTACAGAAGCAGAGTGTGACCACTGATGTCATTGGGCTGAAAAGGGTTTACTGAGCACATGATCTGTCAGGACTCAACTCCATACCCTCTGCATTTGTGTTTCTCCCAGAGCTGCTGTGAGGCACTACAGGTCACAGGGTACCCTACCTCAGCCCTGGTCACAAGGATGCGAATCAAGGTCTCTTCATCAGTCCCAGCTCCTTTCATCGACTCGTGCAGAAGCGTGGCAAAGTAACCTGGGCAGTCTTTGGCACAGCCGACTAGAGAAAACAGTAAGAGGCCTCATTATACTTGTGCATCTCCAGTTTGTGATACACCTTCAAGCAGAAGTAAATAAATAAGGAAGAAATAAAGGAAAATCTCTAGGGTTTATGCTCAACATATGAGCTGGCAGGAGTTTCATTCTGAGTCTGGTCCTCTATCAGTATGCAAGGAGATGTCTTGGAGTCTGAATGGGGATGTATATTTTTCCACAGGGGAAGTGCATTACACAGAGTGATTACCAGCAGAGTGCTCTGCCATTCCACAGTGAAAATTACATGAATGAGAATGACCATATGCCCCTGTGGGGTTCCTCTTACCCATCTATTCTTGGGGTAGCTGCATACTCTGCAGACCACAGGAGGAAGATCTGGCAGAGCCTAGATCCATATGGGAAACAGCAATACCAGTAAAGCTACCCAGAGACAGGGCACAGGCTTAAATACCTCTCACAGTGAACCCTAGTGCTAAATCGCTGTCGAGGACCCTGTACATCTTTGTGGTGGCTGGCTAGCACTATTCTCATGATGCCCAGGAATCTGCTGGGAGTTCTCCCCAGCCATGGTCTCAGGGTCAGCTTGGAGGTGGCCACTCTGTGTCAGAGGGCAAATAATTTAGCTGTGTGGAGAGGAACTGTGCCTGGTTTATTTCTAAAACCAAGGGGTCCAAATCACTACTGAAAACTGCCTCTTTTTTTCTTGGCAGAGATGTCACCTCAGTTTAAGGTTATCTTGATATCTGTTGCCAGGCTGTACACAGTCACCCAACAACCAGTGTCTGGTCATGGCAAGAAAGGTCTTGAAACTAAATTTTTTTTTTTTTACCTAGAGTCAGGTAAGCCTTCTCCAGATCTCCAGACGTTTCACTTTTAATGGATTCTTCTATGCTCTTCCCACACATCTACAAGGACAACAAGAAAGATCCATAAGAGCTGCTGTCTGTCCATTTCACCCCACTGCCATAAAACCAGCATCAGATTTGGGATCCAATGGAAAAAGGTCAATTCAGATCCTTTATGGCCTTTCCAGGGGAGTAATTCAAGGGCAAATGAAATTCTCCTCTGCTGTAAGTGCTCACAGATCCACTGGCACCAAGAGAAGGTCAATGCAGCCAGGCAAGGCACAATGTTTAAGAGATGGATAACCTACATCAGTTGCAGGGATCTGGCAGCTTCCAGGACAGAGAAGCTGCAGCTTCTTCTTGAGTGACCCCTAGTTAGGAGAAACTGTTTGAGCTTTCTCTATCAAAGGCTCTGGATGGTTCCCACACAAGTAAGATAATTTTTGGAGCTTTACCAACTCTATGAAGTTTTGTTACTTATTGTCTTTGGCTTCCCAAGTTTACAAGCACTGCAGTTGTCCCCAAGTTTTTGTATTATTCTGTAGGAAAGGGGAAAAGGAGACTACCACTTCAAAACAGAGTTTATCCTGACTTTTATGAACTTCAGGAACCTCAAAGTCTTTTACTTTGCTCTGTTTTGCTTATCAGGATGGCCCTGCATGGCTCAGGACTCCAGTGGACTTTTAGGTCAGAGCTGGGAGACCATGCATACAAGGCAGAAAGGGCACCTTTTGAGGATTTAGGTTTAAGTTCTGCAAACCACCAACCTGGTTTAGATCTTGACCTATTTATCTCTCCAACTGCAGAGGACTGATGTTTGCATGGCTTTAATCTTGGCACACTTCTGCTTCAAGTACAGCCAGGCAGGATGTGGTGAATCAGTTTGGGCAACCTGATCTGCTTGGCTTTAGGAATCAAAAAGCCAAGGTAACTTGGCTATTGGAGCACTCAATTGAGTCCCCAGGGTTTGGGCCAATCCAAGGGAGAGAGTATCAGTTTGTGACTGGGTTTGTTCTCCTGCCAGCAACAAACCAAAACTTGGATTAAGCTGCAAACATTTTTCCAACTATTGGTTCCTTATTATGCTGACACTGAAATGTGGCCTTGACTGGAGCTTTTTTCATCTTCAGTTCCAGGGTTACAGTTTTCTGATGAACTCAGAGTCATCCCAGGGAAGTTCAGGACTGAGCCAGAAGCTGGATGGGGACTGTTTCCTGAGAATAAGTGTCACTGCTGAGCTTCCACCTCACTGCCAGGGGAAGCACCTTGGATCTCCCAGGACTTTTTCCTTTCTGAGGTAATTCCCAGGCAAGATACTTCAGTGGAGGACAGGTCCAGGCCCAAGCATGAGTAAAATGTCCCTGGTGGGTGACACGGGGAGAAGTACCAAACAGCCAGGATCCTGCTGCCTACTTTGCCTTATAGTTGGAGACAGAGGAAGGCGCAGCAAAGCACCTGCACAGGCTGTCTGCCCAGCATGGGCAGAGAGGAAGAGGGTGCAGATGTACTTCTACCTGGCCAATATGAGCATGCAAAGTTGGTGGGGGGTGGTCAGGAGGAGAGACCTGGACAGGCTCTGCTTAGGAGAAGGAGAGGGCAAGACCAGAAAAGCAAAACCTTGTTTCAGGGCAGGGCAGGAGTTTGTGAACCTGTCCCTTTGCTGCAGGAGTGGGGATACCCACTGCCATGGGAAAGAAACAACACTGTGACATTTATTTGGCTGGATGTTGTGTAGGTTATGAAGGGGAATAGGTTCCTCACTGGCAGAAGACATATCTTTTATTTCATATTTCTGTAAGCTCAGGATACAGTTGTATAAAAATGTTTACCAAAATCCTTAAAGCAGTCAGGAAGTGATAAAATGGCAAAGAAAGGATTGTCCACTTTACATAGAATCATTGAGGTTGGAAAAGACCCCTCAGATCATTACATGTCGTTTTAGGGTCTGCACCTACATGTCGGGCCCTATGCAACCCACATTGCAGAAGATAATTACTCACCTTTTCATAAGCTTGAAAAGTAGCTCTCAGCTGACTGTAGCTTCTCTTTGCTAGGACCACATTGAAAGCCAGCTCTTCTGTCCCCCAGCGGCCTTCTCCTGCCTTCAAAATCACATGTTATTTTTGTGAAGCACTTGTTTATTCACAGTAGAGACTAGAAGTCAGCCAGAGCCCTTGATCCGCCAAGCTCCAGCCTGAGCCCCCCTTGCTCATGTCCTTACGCTCTCATTGCTCCCATGCTTGGTGTGTTTAGTCATCCCGAGGCAGCTCTTGCTGCACAGCATGGGGCAAACGGGGATTTTTCCACAAGTGCACTTACGTTATACAGGTCCGTGGCATCTTGCTCAGCGAGCTCCGCGGTGACCTGTTGGGTTTCATCTCGGTTTGCCTACAGAAAAAGAGATAACCTCTGTAAAAAAAAAACCAAACCCATACCAAGCGCTGGTTACGTTTCTAAGCAGAAGGGAAAGCAAGACAATCAGCTTGTGGGCCTTGCAAATTTTTTGGTTATAGTTTTGCTGCCATCTGCTGACAAGGGCCTGGTGATGGGCAGGTGGGTGCAGCCTTGAACCCTCTGCTCGTGTTCACCATAGCCCCTGGATTTGCTAACTTTAGAGGAGAAGCCTGTGTAGTCGGGTTTATCTGCCAGTTTTATTTGCTGTGTGCTGGTGCCCTGGTCAGATTGAAAACGCTGATGCCTCTGGAGCAGGAAGGTTTCCAGCACCTGCAGTGAGGTGGGGATGGTTTTTGCAGTGCTGGATATGCCCTGATAACTGCGAAATGTTTTCCTGACTAACCTATATACTCTGAGTATTCACCAATACTGTAATTCCTGGGAGAAATAATGAAAGACTGATCTATGAAAAAAGAAATCTGAATAGTAGGTATTTACCACTCCTGAAAATATACTCCGGGAGGCTGAAAAAAGCTGTATCAATGCTTTTCAGAATGAAATTCTTAACTGTGATGTATTTAGTGACATCAAAGCTTCTTCTATTATGCAGTCTTTTCAGTTCCCAGGGCTGTCTGATCAGACTGGCCATCACACTGCATTTCCAGGTGTGATCCTATTTTTCTGAGTTATAATGTGTCTTTAGGAAGACACTGGGGTTTTTTTATTTGTTTTGGTTTTTGGGGGGTTTTTTGTTTGGTTTGGTTTTTTTGTTTTCATGAAAGGGTTTTAAAATAAAGTGTGTACTAACGGAAAATACGGTTTTTAGATTAATAGAAAACTAACATAACAACAATATCTTTCTTACTTACTCTATATCTATCTGAATTCTAAAATCCTTAGCTGAGAGAGAAAGAAGATTTTACTGGTTTGGGGCAGAAATCAGCATAATAGGGCCATGACCTTGAATGAGTATTCTAGCCATTACCATGCTATAAATAGTAATAAGATAATGCTGTTATTTTCAAAGTATCAAAATTTATGAAATTACTTCTGGCTTTATAAATTAAAATTGTATATATTAAAAAGCAATAGATAAAAAAGGTTCTTATACTGAATAATGCCTTTTGTTTACTCTAATTACCTCATTATTATATGACATATCATAACTGCATTATTGTAAATACCAGCTAATACTTACGATTACTTAGGGAAAACAGGATTGAAAAAAGGAAATATCCCTGTCAGGCAGCTGTGTAAGAGGAAAGCCCCCAGCCTTACCTCTAGCAGCATGACTAATATCTTCTGTAGGGAGCCACTTGCGTCGCTTTTAACATCGGACTCTAGATCCCTATCAAACACTGGGAAGAAAAAAAAATGTGAGGGCCCCTCCAGTGATAAAGGCTTTAAATGAAGGTGTCTGAAAGACAAAACTACTTACGCCGTTTGTAGGCCTCCTTTATGTCTACAATTTCCTAGACAAATAAAAAAAAAGAAATATAAATAAATTTTATTAATTAATAAATAAGCAAACAAAACACCAGCAGGTCAGTACCATGCCCATATTGTGTGAGGTGTAGCAACCCTGGGGGTGGGAGAAGTCCTGGATTCCCATTCCCTGGTTCAGGACAGGACTTTGAGGGATGCCTGACACTCTGGTTTCCCCTGCATTTAGGTGAGAGCTAAAGGGCTTTTTCAATAGGATCATATTAGTGTACCTCTGAATCACCAGAGCAGTGACAAAGCTGCCTTTAATGTGTATCCAGGGTTTTTTCTCTCATCAGTGTTGCCTCCACGCCATCCATGGGAAATAGGAGTAGGACCAAGAAAGAAATCTGAATTATATTGCTCTTAACTCCTCCAAGGGTTTCAGCTCTAGTGTGGCAATCTTATCACTGCAACCACTGACAAGAGGCACTTCAGCCACAGAAGTTGGTCTGATCCCTCTTTCTCCCCCCCGGTGGATGCTCTTGGTGAGCTGCCTAAGGAAGGTGACACACGGCGTCCCAACCTTGTTGTTTCGTGTGCAGAGAATCTCAATGAGCAGCGACTCGTCCGTCCCGGTGCCCTTCATCGCCTTCCGCAGCTCTCGGGCCTCGTACTCACAGGGCAGGTCCAGCAAAGCCAGCACAGCCTTTTCAAAATTCCCGCTCAGGTCTCCCTTCAGGTCCTCTTCCATCTCCTGCGGGGACAGTCAGGAGGGTTAGCACAAAAGCTGAGGTGGAATTAGACAGTTCCTTAATTTGTTTTGGGGAATTTAGTGATTTTAAAGCTCTAAAGCATTAAAAAAGGCCTTCAAATACACAGACTCTTTTTTTTTTTTTTTCTTCCGAGTAAGTTCCCTAAATATTTTGGTTTCAGGTTGAATGAAATGATTGTCCCGTCTTCAAACACTAGTCAATATCAGTCCAGTTTTGACTCTTACTTGTTTAAACAAATGCAAACTAGTGTTTTTAAAATATTAACAGAAGTTTACTCTGAAACAAAACACAGAAGCTTCCTGCTTGGAAAGAGCTGCCACAGAAGGGATAAAAGTTAGGAACCTTCCCTTTCAGTTTTGGTTAAAAGTGACTTACTGGAAAAAGCAACAAATTTTTGCGAAGTGCTTTGGTGCCAAGCAATCAGCCTTTTTTTCCCTACGCACACACACAAAATCAGCCTTCTTTGATGTGATCTACTTAATTCAAAATTTAGAGACCCTGGCAAAGAACCAGCTCGTGTGTGTATGCCGAGGCTGCTGCTGCTGCTGCTGTACCCGCAGTTAACATTACCTGTAGCATGGGAAGCACTTGACAAGTTCAGAACATGAAGGAGAAGTCCAGCCCTAAATCTGTCCTTATTAAACCCCTTCTTACACAACCCCAAGTGAACACCCATCTGGTCAAGTCAGAGGCTGCCATCACCGCACTCACCGTGAACCCTGCAAGTTTCCGGAGCGTCAGGAGAGTGAAATGGTACAACTTGTGCCTCCTTCCCAAGAGACTCAGGCCGCCCAGGCAAGCAAGAAGGGTTCCTACGTGCTGATGTAACTGGGGTGCCTCATGGCATTTGCTCGTTTCTAATGCTTATTTTCATTAATCCTCATTATAGAACTAAATCTATAGTATTTATATAATGAAAATCTGTATCGTGCTTGCTGTAAATCTTTCATATAGAAGGCTTTCAGATTTATTGCTGACTGTTTATTGACACTGACTAATGACTAATGAGAAAACAGACATTAAGAAAATACCAATTTAATAATAAACTCTGCAGGATTCAACTGTTTACTGAAATCATATTTTGGAAGCTTTAATTTTCTGATATGCAAAGTCATTAAGGCAGTCTGCACTTCCTCCTGCAGAAATCAAGTGCCTAATGAGACTTCTTAGTTTTGCAACATGTTTTACTCATCACTGGAATAAAACAGTATTACTTCTATTAAACTCAATAAAAATATAATTATGCAAGATCAAATAGTTTCTCTGAATTTGCATCTGGTCTAAGTGAGACGCTGACTTAAATTTTCCCTTTTACGTTAACTTTTTTTTCTGAATGTGCTGAAGATAACACAGCTGAAGTATTTTCTGTTTTAGTTATGAACTCTTTTATAGATCTCCCAAGTTTGATTAAAACGCTCTGATCTGGTTAAGACTGATTTCAAGAAGACTGAGGCATAAAATTAGAAATACAATCAGTGTTTTAGGAGAAAAAATAAATTGCTGAATCAGAAACTCACTGATGTCCTCCTTAAATCCACTGTGCCCTTGACATTTGCAAAAGCAGAGGCCTGTAGGTTGTATTTCTAGAGGCATGAGGTTTGAAACAGAGAGGCCATTTATCTCAAAATACCTTGCTATACAGAGCCTTGTATTTCTGTTTTATTTGTTGTCTCTGCTCCAAAGTTCGACTTGATAAGACTTCAATAATTTTCTTTTCATCAGTTCCTGAGAAAGGAAATAGGAAATATTTTATCAGGAATCTAATGCAGAGGAAAGAAAATGTGATCTCTGAAGAGAAAAAAAATGCTGTACATATATCCCCACTGGTTCTGCCTTTAGGATTTGTAGCATGTAAGATTCTTTTGAGGACAAATTTAACTTAGTCAGCTACAGTGTTCAGACCAAAAAATGAAAATTTACTTTCTCCTGCTGTTCATATTTTATCAGGGAAATTGAGTCTTCAGTTTGAGAAGGTCAGACACTGCTCCTAAAATCAGGGTTATGCCAATGCCCATACTGTTTTTGGTGACAATACTTGTTTGAGTAGTCCCAAGGGATCAGTCACCAGATCCAGTTTAATAAGCGTGCAAATGTTGTGCTGGCACAAGAGAAGGAGGAGTGTGGGGTGAGAGGCTGGGGTAGGTGAGGATGTGTTTGAATCAGCTTCATGAACTCACTGCCTGGATATACAACCTGTACAAAATCAGTTTTGTTTTTTGCTCAGTGGAGTCAGGAAGAGAAGCTGGAAACAGCCTTGATGATCTGAGTCTCTGCTGATGCTGCTTTGCTTGGCAAAAGTCAGAGCGCAATGGGAGCATGGGATGCACAGAGAGATGCAGCTGATTTGGTGCCCATCACAGAGCAGAACTGAACATGCAGCACCTCTCCAGGAGAAAAGCCCTCAGACAGCTTTGAGCTGTAACTTATGCAATCGGTGGAAAAAGCTTACTAGAGGCAATGACCTTGTTCTTGTACTTTTCTTGCCCTCAGCCACATAAACAGATGTTTGCACTAAACAAAGCTTCTGGAAGGCTTTCTTTATGTCTGTGGCTAAAGAGACGGGACCACAGTGATGTTACCTGGATGTCCAAAAGACACAATAGAGCAGCTATTGCATTAACACAGGTGTCCTGGAGCACTAACCTCTAAGGGCCAGCAGCTTGACTCAGGCATTATTTCTTCAAGGTAAGTATTGAAACGGAGAATTTCAGTCAGGAGAGACATGACCCAGCATGTGAAGGGCACTGCCAAAATGCCCATAGCATACAAAGAGTTTAAATGGCAGATCAAAGGCACAGGGCCATATGCCGGGTCTGCTGATGCACATCCTGCTGGTGGACACTGCCCCATGCTCTCCTTGTGCTCTTCCACCTGAGGCACCCACCCACTGCACTCTGTGCTGTGCCTCAGCCTTTTGGGGCAGGGATCAACAAGGGTTTCTGAGTAGCAACCAGCACAAAGGATAAAATTACGAATGCTCGTGGCATTCCACAGCAGGTGATGTGTTTTCGTGACTCATATCACCACCAGGTACACGCAGGACAACCGTAGGAAAACTTGTCCAGTTGTTTCTCCTCAGAACTGAGGCAGAAAGCACGGTCCAATTTTAGAAGGAAGTATGCTCCTATCTGATAATGTGGGGTTAAACTCCCAGTAGGAGGAAAAATGGAAACTGTCTTGAGAGGGCTGAGTCGATAGGACAGGAATAGTTCCTAAAATTCAGCACTTAACTAGCCGATTCTGAATGTCAGTGCTGTACAAGGAAGAATTGCTTAAACACGTTTACTGTGCAAATACCTGGAGTGAATTAATAACTTATTGATCTCATATGCTGCTTGGCTCTTCTTCCTCTACTGGGCATTGTTACCTCCATGGACCTGAAGATCCCATGAAACACTGTGCATTCCTCACTCATCAGTGCACAGAAAGACAGCTTATTTCAAACTACCTCAGAGGATGGTGGAAGACATTGGTTTTGGTTAAAAATCACTGGTGTGAGTTGAAGGACATGTATATGCCTTTCAGTTGATAGAGCTGCAGAGGGCTCCAATGAACAGGAGACGGTGGCGGTGATGGAGGTGCTGATGTTTTCTACTGGTCCTTGAAGGCCTGGGAAAGGCCATATAACCATGATCTAAATCTGCCCTGACTAGCAGGACCTCATGACTTTCATCTCAGTATTTGCAGCTCGATGTTCCTATCACAGGGAACAAAGAGTATGTTTACCCCAATCCTCTGGAGCCAAACAATTAACAATCTAGATCTGACCAGTCTTTGAGGAACAAACTGGCTTCCCTTCCCTTTCATCTTCATGGATGTGAATGTTCTTTGAGTCAGTAAGTGACAGAATGCATAAAGATTACCTAAAACTCTTAGGAACAGTTTTTTTGCCTTAAGTTCATGTGTATGCTCTTTATAATATTGAATTGCCCTTTGTACAAAACTCCAGAACTCTCTTACCTGCTCCTTTGCAGGCACTGTGTATTTTCTTGGCATCTCGGTCTGCATCAAAACCATGACGATGATGATGATGGTGTTTATGGGTTGACTACGAAGACAGGCACAACAGACACATGAGAAACAATTTTCTGTTAGAATGACAGCAGTTTGAGTGAGGTTCTTGCTTGATCTTTGTTTGCACCATCTAAACCTTGATGTTTAACGCTGGGCTTTGCTGAAATTCTCTATCTATGACTAGGGCTCCTGGAATGGATCCACAAATAGCTGTCACCACAGGACACATGGTGCTGAACCTATATAACTTTGTTCTGCCACTTCTGGCTTATTCAAATAGTTTTAAGGGCAAAAACATCATATAGGCATTTTCATGTCAGATCAGATATTATTTGCTTGTACCACTTTAACAACAGGCCAAAAAAAAGCCTTCTTAGGCAAGTACAGAACAGGCCCTGTCTCTGCAGTACAATTTTAGGTACTGGGAACTGACAATCCCAATCAGCTGAACAAAAACTGGTCCTGAAAACCTTTCTTGTGTTGATTCATTCATGCAAACAAGATAATTGAGATATATATAATATGCTAAAGCTGTGTTTTATTTGTTGGTTCAGTTGGGTTTTTTCTTTTTTTTAAAATTTTTTAAAAAATTATTAATTTGGAAAATTAGTACATGTGGCTACCTTGAGCTAAACCTATTTGGGAAGATAACTCAAAGTCCACAACCACAGCAGCCATTTACAGCCTGACATATCAATGTAAACAGAAAACTGTTTGTTTCTAATCTGACAAGCTGTGAATCACAAAGGTTGAAATACTCATACAACTCTATTCTGCTCTTTCTCAGACAGGGCTAGAATTATCTGAGACCATGAGGTCAGCAACAATCTCAGCCCCTGTAATATCATTAATCATATCTTTTTGATGCCTAAACTCTAAAATAGTATTAAAACATAGGTTCTAGGCTCCTAAGTCAAGTAAAACTACATATACACCACAGACTCAGGGGGTCTAAATGGGAACTGCAAGTGCTTTGACATTTCCATTCAAATAGTAACATGTGGATCAGGCTACTCGCTTGGCAGGGCTGCCAGGCACTGGCACCACCACTGTTAATTAAGGGTTATGATAACCCAGGGCATGGCAGTCTGCCTTTAAGCCCTTCTGAAAATGCCATTGGCCTACGGAGGAGTGCAAGGAGTTAAATGGCTGATTAACCTCCTTGACCTTGGGGATAGTACAGGGCAGAGACAATTCCTGAAATACGTTAGCTTGGGGGATAAAGAGAATTTAGCCATGTGGCTGTGGGCCATGGTCTGCCATGTATGTATCTGGGCAGAGAACAACGTGTTTTATTTACAAGTATAGACACAGCCTGAAAGTCTGTTTGTTGGTATTCTGCAATTTTCATGCTGTCATTTGCTAGTTCTGGTGAAAGAGCGACAACTCTGGCTAAAGGGATCCTCTCTGAGAAGACAAAGGGTCAGTTCCCAGGGACAAAACCCAAATCCAGTCCCTACTCTGCTTTACCAATGTACCTTTGAACAGACTAAAGGCTTTTCCAATGAGTTATCAGCTAGGACACAACTTACTGCTCTAGTGCAGCCATCTTGCTGAAACTGGAAGTTATTTTTACAGCTATAACAACTAGTAAGGTACAATAACAATGCAATAATTTCTCTTCATCTCTACAGCACAAGCTAACACTTTGCCACACCATTATGACAAATGTTGCTTTTAAAGATGTACCCTACTGTATGCTCATACACAAGCTTCTCTAAACCGTTTATTCCAAGGGCTATTCTAATTTGTAGACTCTCAGATTCACTCCAACAATATGAGTTGAGAACTGTTGCTTCTCATTCTCTGCCTCCTGACCTGGGGCAGGAGATGCAAAGGTGAGAAGTGACAAGAAGGAGGCTTCATCTGGCACTCCCACTTTTCAGTCCTTCAGCCTGGACAGAAACACTTAAACAAACATTGAAAGGCAAGAGCTGGTTTGTACTGCCTTGTCTTGCCCACCAATAGTGCGGGGCTGGGGGAATTGCCCTTATCATGCCAATGGTGTTGCATCTGCAGCTCCCACTGCCCCAACCCTACCACAGATGCACCCAGTCCTGGTAATGTCATGACATTGAGACAGTGGTTTGGCTGGTCAATTATCCTTAGCTCATGAGTCCCTAACTCCAGGTACAACTTGTCATTGTAGGTGTTGTGTTTGTGTGCAGCACAGCTGAAGCAGGCAGGAAAACAGTAGCACCAGAGACTGAAATAACACTGTAGACTGATGAGGGTTCATAAAGCCATATATACAAAAACATTGCATTTCAAGGCAATAATCACATGGAAGAGAAGGAAGGCCTGTTTCTTAATGAACTTCAGGACATGTTTGTTTTAAAGCACCAGAGGAATTTACTGAGTAAGCTCTGCTAAAGCCTCCATCTTCAAATAAATCACTGCAGAACAATAAATGATGTGCCTGGGGGTTACCACCCTTACAGTACTGTGTGTAATACTAGCATCAGCTTTATAGACAGGAAATCTGATACTCTGGGTAAGTGACCGTCAGGGCTAATGCCTGAGTCATCTGAAAAGCAGCCCTGGCTAATATCAGTACTTGATGAGCCCAAGCCTTGACCTTGCCCACTGACACAGAACTCCCAAGCAGGAGAAGGGAGACTTGTTTCAAAACTGTACTGCTTTTCACCTGTGGATTTTCCTCAATGGGATACATTGCAAAATAAATCAATGTTTAATACCATTTGTAACTTGTAGGCACTTTTCTTTTAAAAATATAGGCAGAATCACTTTAATGTAGTTCATGTTTTAGAGTTAGGATCTTAGATTAGATTTGAGTAGTTGCTGATTTAAAATTGTGCTAGCAATTTTGGTGATAGCATGATGTGGAGTCTGAAATATCAGGTGGACAGACTGTACACAGACTTTGCAGCTGAACATAGGATGTAAGGGAACCTGCTTTCAAAAATCAGCTCCATATACTTATTTATTTAATTTTCTCCTCATTTCTCTCCAATAGCTGTATATTAATTAGTCTAACCAGAGTTCTGGTGGTAAGAAATCTTCTTTTTACTTCCAGCATAGCTGTATTTATGGCCTCTGTCAAGGCTTATTTTTCCTTAGCCTGAATAGTTTTTGCCTCACTCAAGCATATTTTAGACAATAATTCTTTTCCCTTGCAGCTTTGCCTAGAGTTGCCACAGATTTATTTCTATTAAACTGGACAGATTATAACTGATCTAAAACAAACACCTCTAACGTGTTGTAAAGCACACCAAGTAGTTTTTCTTACTGTAAATTACACTTGACTTTAAGGAGCTGTAAAACAAGGTTATAGTTGAAGATGGTCTGCATTGCTCAGAGAAGCATTTGGAGATTTTTCTTTGATGTTTTAGCATGTGGAGCCCTTACAAATAAACAGTTTAACAAAAAGGGACTGAGGTCTGATAGATTCAAGACATCAGTATTTAGAATTGGTGAGGCACCACAACACATTGATTGCAGACATTTCTGAAAACAAAACCCAATTATCTCCCTGGAGCTAAAGACAATTAAGTTTGCAGTAGATACAAAGTGCTCATCTGTCAGTAGAAAAGAACAGAAGAAACGCTACCAATGAACATGCCAGGTAGTTTCCCCTACTGCAAAAGAGAGACCATGTGCCCTCCCTGAAAACAGCTGATAATAGAGCTTGAGAAATCAAAGCTATTTTTCCATCTCCATCATCTCATGCAGGTGCCACAAGCACGCTCAAGAACAGGGGTTTATGGAGGAGTACTCTCAGAACAAGAGAAAGAGCAGCTGCTCGGGTTGCTGGTCACCTGCTGCAGCTCTAACACAGATCTCTGCTGATAATGTACATGGATAAATGCAAATGCAGACCCTTACAAGAAGATCACTAGGAAGAGCCAGCAGGGATGTGGCTGCTGACCAGAGCAGTCGAGATGAAGCTCTAATAGCTTTGGGCAAAACTCTAAAATGGGCTGGATTTATTCTGGCATGTTGACTGCCTACCCCAGTCTTCATTTTTGCCAGGTCCATTTTATGGGCTTTATTTAGTGAATGTCTAACTTCAGTCTTCTCTTTGGCTGCTGTTTTCATTTTTTTGTTTGTTTGTTTAACAGAAATAAAAATTAAATCTCCAAGTGGCAGCACACATAAAGGACAAACTGACCCAGCCATGCTCTTTACAGCATTAACTCATGCACTTGAGCAGGGTCTGGAATAAAATTTTAGGCAGTAATCAGTTGTCTAAACATAGGTCTTTGGTGCTGTTAGAGATGTCCCAGGGTAAGCTGCCTGCTGCCTGTCAGACATGAATGGTCTCCTGTGGGTCTGCACCTGTTAACACAGTGTGGGTGTCTCACATACCTGAGAGCATCACCAGGGAATACTGGAGGTGGACTATACAATCATGCCAGAGTTTTCCCAGCCATTTTCTTATTTTTCACATATATTTAGTTACGTTCACAAAAATGCATTGGAGAAAACGGAGGTTTTAAAAAGAATTACATAAACTAGTTCCATGTGCAACAATCTGAGCTTTCCTGTCTATCAAGCAGGTGATTATCAGCGATCTCTCTATCTGGTTTCCCACAAATTTACATCTCCTGTCTGGTTTATTTTGGTGCCTCTGCTGCCTACTGCAGTTGAAGCAATTCCTGTGATAGGCAGAGGCATAATGGCCCATCACTGTGTGGATTCTCTGGTGTCTTAAAAGGTTGAGCTCATGCCTCAGTCTTTCATTCAGGGGATTTCTAATATGGTGTCTCTCTCCTTAAGATTTTCAACAAATCTAAGAGGCACTAATAATTTTGAGATTAACACCCTGCTGGTAAATTAATCTCATATTGTCCTCTGGGGTCAAACATTTTTACCTAGAGTGACAGATACATACCTACTGCAGTGTCTTACACGGTCTTGCATTCTGTATATTTAGGAAGCCAACCCCCAAACTATCCATAACATCCCAAAGGTGAGGACAGGAATACCATAAAAACAGACAAGTTGAAACGATTGGAAACCCATCACAGACAGGAAGCTATGGAAACTGTTGAAATTTCTCTGCTCTCACCATGGCCAGTCATTGAGCCACCAGTTCAAAGACCTTTGGGGAGCTGAGTCTCCAGCCAGTGAAGCAGTTCTCTTCCAGCTCAGCACAGCCAGAGCTGTCAGGACTGGTTTAGGCAGAGATGATCTTGCTGTAGGCAATGGATAAGTGAACTGACACCTCAAGGTGCTTTCCAGTTCTATGATTTTCTGTCTTACTCTTTTGTGTGGAGAAGAAAAGTTTATTTTCTCTAGCAGGAAATACCCCAAACCATCTAGTCACCTTGTTAGCATAACCAACAACAGTACCAGGCTGTGCATCTCATTAGTTAAACTGTGCCTAATACACTATGATCACAGAAGACAGCTTCTGGCAAATCAGCACCCACATGATTAATTTTTTACCAACATACGTATATCCAAGATTAATTATTTATCCAGGCAGAAGTCTTTAATGAGGTATAATGCAACTGGAATCCAAGATTAGCTAGGCTGGCAGTAATGGATGGGAAAAAACAAAAGGACATGTTGCCTTAGATCTTGTGGTTAAAACCTTCTAGCACATCAGACATTGTCAGGATAACATCCTGTTAGCAGAACAAACTCTGAACTCCCACCCAAAGCGATAGTTTTAATGACAGCCCAAACTCATTTCAAGCATTTCTGTCAGTTAAGAATAAAACATAAGAATAAACATGGGAGTAGGCTGTCGTATTTTAGTTCTGATCTACTTCTAAAGATGGAATAAAAACATAATGCTACATTTGTACTTCATCAGTAGTCTGGTATACTAAAACAGACATTGCCAGTCATAAAGACTTTTTTCACCCTGTCGCAGTGGTACCTTAGATGCCTCTGACCTGGGTCAATTTTTTTTAATCTCAGTAGAAGGTATGAGCATAACCAACTCAAATTATTCTATGATTCTATAACAAAAACAGTCACAGCCTCCTACTGATAGATAAGGTGTATTGTTCTTATATAAAAATAATAATGTCACCTCATTTTAAACCTACACATTCCTAATAGAAAATGTATCTTTCTGCTTGTGCCGGTTAACAAGGCAGTTGAGGCTGGAATGAACAGCAGCAGAGAGGAGGACAAGCCACTTCAGTGGTAGCATCCAGCCTGCCTGACAAGCAACATCAGTCTCACCCGTGGCAGAGAGCCTGCAGGCACATACCACACATCTCAGAGGTGTGGATGGGGGAGCTCTCCGAGTCAGCAGGCAGAGACTGCCCCTCCACCAGGAGCCTCTGGCTTTGCCATGGGATGGACAAGGGCCCTGGGGCAAGCTGGCAATGGTGCCTGGTGATCTGTGGCAGCAAGGCCCTGGGACACACAGCCCTGTTCTGGTCCATGTCAGCCAGCCCGGCACGGGGCTGCAAACATTCCTGGGGGATATAGGGTTGACTTGTTCAGAAGGCTTCAGACCTTCAATCAGAAAGGGCAAAAAAGCAAATAAAGCCCATTTCATTTCAGTGTGTGGGTACTCCCATGAGAAAAAACTTTCAAACATTTGAGCTCTTTAGCATAGTGGAAAAGCAAAAGAAACAAAGAGCAATTGCTGGTAGGCAAGGTCAGGTCTCATCTAACTGGGAAAAGCCATTCAGGGTGAGGATATCTCATCATTAGCAGATGGTGTTCTCACCATCTCCTATCATCCTTGCATCAGAGTAAGAGGTTCTCTTGCAAGCTCTTCTTCAGTAAAATTCAGATAATTGGGCTCAATTATTCAGGTAGGAATTTATGTGAAATGTAAAGGCTTCTAGTGCACAGGCCAGAGTAGATGGGCACTAACATTTAAAACCAAACAGAAGCAAACAGCTGGGGCACGTTGGCAGCAGGGCAGTATTACCAAGCACTGGGGTTTGTGCAGTGGTAATAAAAAGGTGGGGTTGACAAACATTTTTTTGGCATATCAGTTAGCAAGTGCTACTCAAGACAACGTGTCCTTTTGACTGCAAGGTTCCTTCTTCTCTCATTTTGTAAAACATACCTGTCATTTTTGTCCTGTAATTTTTGTTTGTTTGAGCATTTTTCTCAGTCAATCACAATATGCAACGGGAAAACAGCCATCTGCCTCCTTGACTGCTCAGAGAATGGTATCAGCATCTCCGAATGCCATCTGCCAGCCAGGCTGTCACTCTTCCAAATCCTTGCAGCTGTTTTATGTCTAACAGCTGTATGACCGCAACACACACTGTTGAGCTGGCTTGGCCCTGACAGCCTGTTGCTATCCGGATCCAAACAATTTCTATATGAATCTATACTGGATAATACAATATATGTAACTGTTATGGATTAGGCTTCATTACTCAACAGCCTTTGCAATGACTGTGTGACTCTTTCCAAAACAAGAGATGCAAAACTTGTTTTCTATATCTGAGACTAAACTTACAGTGACAACAAGATCCTAATGGAATTAGTCACATTTACTTTTTCCTATAACAAACAAGTGGCAACAGTGAAGGTAATTGCTCTGATAGTTATTTAAACTGCAAAATTAAACCATCTTTCTCCTACAATGTCCCTCCTGTTTCTAGTAGTTGTAAATACATCATCTCATAATACCTTATGACTAATTTTTTATGTTATTTATTCATGCTCATCACCATGACAGAGAAGACCATAATTAAGAGAAAAAAATAAGTTTGGGGTGGTTCTCTCATGGCTCAATTTTATGCTCCCCAGTTTTAATGCTTCCAAAGATTTTTGTGGTTGGTAGAACACCTTAACACAGAGTACTTTTAAAATCAGCATTAGTTACCAGGGCATCATACAGCTTTTATTTCTGGGGGGCTCAATCCAAATGCTTCAATACAGACACCTTTGAGATGTGTGAGTGCATCCAGTGCCTTCATGGGGCTGACAAGGACTTGACTCACCTGGTGGGGCAGCTGAAGCCAAGGCAGGAAAGGATGCTAGAAATCTTAAAAGGCACCATGCCTGTGGTTAGTCATGAGTCATGTGTCACACGTATTCCTTTTAATACACACCTTGTAAACAGAAGCCATAAAAAAAAGCAAACAAAGTGGCTTTATTCACCTTGGACAAATCTAGTATTTCAAGCCTGGCATAATTCTCTGTTATGCTGTGGGCAGACTTGACTACTATTACTTTATTGACCATAATATCTGGTTGGAAAACACTTGGAAACTGGCATATTTTGCCTCTTCTTCAGCTGAGATACCAAGTCCCTGACTCAAGTGTTCTTATGTCTTACTCAAAATTTTGCACTCATTATTTTAACTAAGACTTGTGATGAGTTCTGGTAAGTTAACCTTGATGGAACTGAAGTAAATTCTGGTGCACGCCAGCATGAAAGCTAACATTACTTAAGTATACCTACACAGAGCTGAAATACACGGGCACAGTCTTCAGGAACATCATTCTGATTCTCTCATGTATTTTAAAGCTCCATTATTTACAAGGAAAATAACTTGAAGGATGTTGCACACCATCAGGGAAGCCCCAAGATGACGTGCGTCTCCCCTTGGCCTCTTCATTTTTCCTAAACTATCGCTCTGCAATATGTATTACCTAAACACCATCTATACATTTGCAGACACATAGAAGGGCTGTTACTATACAGACATGCAAGTTTAGTGTCCAACAAACCAACTGTGCCTATGGAACTTGGGGTTTCTGTGTCTAACACCTTTCTGCCTCACAGGAAGGAGGTGGAGGAAGTTCCAAGATACTCTCAGGCGAGCTGAGTCACCTAAAGCAGCAGTAATCAGTCCATTGCTTCAGCCAGTAGTTAACATAAAGGCAGAGTAATTTTTCTGGATAGCAAATGTTGAAAATTTTATATTATTTTGAAAGTAGCTGAGTTTTTGCTTGACATAGGTAGCTGGAATTGTTGGGCTGCAAGTTGAACTTTATCTGAACCATATGGCTACGAAGTGTAAATCAAAGATGGAATACAGTGAAACTTGGAGCTAATAATCTCATCAGTAATAATAGTAGATGGATTGTAGTGAAACTTTAACAACCTGAACAACAATAATAACAATAGAATAGACAAACCTATCAGCTTAAATATTACTTAAAAATTAATATCTAGAGCAGACTGCCCATAGATCGTAGTACATGAGCTGTACCAACCATATTACAACAGAGACTACAGAACCGACTGAAATCTCCACTGAACCCGACCTCAGAGGATGTCAAGATGACTGTGGCAACCACCAGGTAATGAAACAGTGGATCAATAAAGAGGGAAAAGACCCCAGACCACAGTAATACCACTGGTCTGGACTGTTGCGTGAGGAATGGGGAATTTAGATTGTGAGGGTTTCATTGCCCAAGGGTTTTTTTTGTTTGCAGTCCCTCTTTTGAGGCACCTAAGCTTGAGCTACCAGATATCATAACTAATTTGTGCCAACAAACTCATCTAATGGAGATGAAGTCTAGTGTTAGACATTTCCTTACCAGTAGAGTATATTAAAACTGTTGTATACAAAGAAGAGCATTAGAGTCCAGATACTTTGGAATTTTTTATGTTTTTGTAAAACATAATTGCTTGACCTATTTACAACATAAATGTAATGACCCTTTGATATTTCAGATGGGTTTTTTTTTTTTTTTTTTTGCCACGGATGCATCATAATTTTTTCATGGATACATGCTTGCTACCACCTACTGCTGTGGCACCCACAGGAGAGTCTCAGACCTAAAAAGAACAGCAAGTATCCTGGATAAAAAGGGACTATGGGAATGAAAAGAATCTGCCACAGCTCTTCCCGGGTGCTGGGTGGCTGAACAAGAAGTTATTTCTGTCTTCTGCTGACTGTGGGCTTATGGCCAGGGCCTGAACAAGAATTGACTGTCACTGAACACTGGTCTGCCCGGGCAAGCAACAAAGAGCAATTGTTGAGCTTCATGATGAGATAATAAAATGACACTGTGGTAATAATTGTACTAAGGAAACATTTCTACAAGGGAAGTAATGTCCATGGGCAACATAGAAGTCCTTGTGATGCTTGTGAGCTTATGCCCAAGAGGACTCCTCAGGCAGATATGTTCTCCGGGTTATACCTACTTTTACACCTTCAAGTTCTCAAACCATCTGCCCCACAGCCACCTGACATTGCTCCCTTATATTATAGAGTCCTCCCTGGCAGAAAGTTTAGGCTGCTTTACAATGAGAAGATGAAATTCAAGGGTATACCAGAGAATCTCTAAAAATGGTTTAAATTAAACCCAAAGAATTCACACTCCCATCCCCACCTCAATTAAATTAAACATCACAGAATAAGGCATAAAGAGTCTTCATGGATTTCTGAGAGACAGAATGTTAAAAAAAAAAAATACACCATTTCACAGAAGTAAAAATCCATCAAACTTTTCAAATCATATCATTAAAACCATTGCTGTTACTTCCAAAATGTCCCCAAAGCATCTTCCTTACCGCAGAGCACTGACCCAGACTTTCAGGAGATTGACTCTACTCGGGTAATATGAAGGACAGAAGTACAGATAAGCTTGATGCAAGAATGCAAATACATAAAATAATTAAAGCCTTTAAATCTCCAGGGATCTGCAATCAAAACCACTGTTTGATTGTAGAAAAAAAGAACCAGACCAAATTCAGAAAGCAAAAAGCATGTGGAAATATGCAAATTTGGAGCTGCAATGTTGCATCAGGTGCAGTTCTTCATTAGAAACTCAGCTTCTAAGAGAAAGGCACGCTTTAGTGTTCATTGGAAAATTTCGCTGGAAGCATTTTATTCAGTAAAATTTGATCTTTTGTCCAAATTAACATGTTCAGGAAGATACTAACTGTGATGAAAGCTCCATCTTACAATGACATAGCTGAAAAGTTCCATTTTAACGTTCACATAATGGAACCTTTTCACCGAAGAATGTTTAGCTTTCAATGAAAATTTCATTTAATAATGTCATTACAAAAAAAAAAAAAAAGTCTTAAACCTTAATCCACTTTAACCAAGTAAACATAGCTCATTTGACATAGATGATTAATTTTATATTTCTCCCAGCAGAAGCTATTGAAAAAAAATTTCACTTCTGAAATTTCAAAGCAGACAAAATTTTGGAGAGATGTATTATTCAACAGAATGAAAGAACCCATTTTTACCCAGCCAGTAGTGCCAGTATTGACCACGAAAGAGGAACTGCCCCTGTGGATTACAGTGCCTCCCAAAGCCACCATAAAACACAGCAATAGGTGCTGCAATGCCACAGTGCCCCTTTCATGTTTCATAAAAAAAGTGCTTACTGGCTCATCTGCTGACAAACTGGTGGTCCCTACAGCTGGTTTTCGTAAATCCTCTGCGAGTTTGTAAGACTTGCTCTGGAGGTTTAAAAAACACAATACATAAGACACTTATGAGCCTACGGTTACAAAACACGAGACTAGGAGAAAGTGCGAAGTGCAACTGAAAAGCCCTGTTAAGAGCTTTTATTTTATTTTCAGGCTGTTCCAGAAGTGACACAGATGCAGGTATTTCTCCAAAATTACATGTAACTTCCTAGGAACAACAGAATTATGCAATTCCCAGATGAGTCATGGGTTGAATTATGGGATTCTCTTCCAACATGGGTTCACATCTCTTCCCACTGTACACCTATAGGACAACTCCGGTGCACTGCACCTACATCCAAGGCTCCCCAATTCAGCACAGAGCTCATACACCTGCTAAACCTGCCTGAGATGCAGTGCTGTGATCACTCCTGCCACAGACAGACCCCAGCTGGGTGGTTTAAACCTGAGCTGAATATGCTTGCTCTACACTGTACTCAGTGTACTGTCCACTGAAAGGCTCTCCAGGGCCAGGACCCTCAGGAGACACCTGCTGATAACCCTACGACATGTGAATGTGTGGACACCTGGGGCTGTGCAGCAGGACCCTTCTTGGCCTTGTTTCCTGTGCACAGGTATGTTGCTGAACTGCTCACTTCTCTTACTCACTTCTCACTTACACACACAGCCAGTCTGCAAAAAAGGTGATGTCGAGATGGGACCATCCACCTGTTCACAGGGAGACAAAAAGCTCCTTGGATTAGCAGCTTTGTGCAAAATGATATGGGGTCTCTTGCTCAGTCTGCCAAAGAAAATGTCCTGCAGAACTGGTCCAAAAGCATCAGATCCTCAGCATCCCTCAAGGTTTTGCTGAATTTTAATTAAAAAAAGTGTCACATTGCAAAATAATATAAATCTTAGAGAAACTAATGTCATATTAGCCTGTATCAGCAAACAGGCTGTTCTCTATTGATATAAACCATAAAATTACAGGTTTTCAGCATTCCAGGAGAAAATGCACTGCTGACTAAATATTGCTTTTATCCGTTAGTTTTAAAATTGGAGCTAAAACCCCTCAGCTTATTCAGCACAAGCTCCTTAACTTTCCGAGGGACCAATCATTCCCAGCCATCACACACAAGGTTTTGACAATCAGATGTTTTTGAGGTTAAATGTCTTTATGCAGATACACAAATATTAGCCAATATTGCCTCAGTCAAAATTCATATAGTAATTTGAAGTAGTAAATCCTGACACTTGGATTTTAATCAGGCCCTTCTGTGAGCACCACACTTTGAGATTACTCCTATCCCAACTGTTCTCTGATAAACAGCCAGATTTTCAAAGTATTTGCATTTGGAAAGGAACTTTTTCACACATCTTTAGGGTTTTATTTTAGTGTTCAGAATGTTCCAACACAAATTTTCTAAACTAATTGAAATTAGTTTTCCCATGACATCTGTCACATCATTTCTTTTTATCAAAATGAAAATGCTGCCCTGTTTAACTAAGCCTCAAGGAGCATCAAAACACTTAGTACCTGTGTGTTATAGCAATAACTTCATTATCCATGTATTGCAATGAAGCAATGTTCCCAGCTACATACAAGCTTCCCACACACACTCAATGTAGATTTTGAGGTTAAACCTTCACTTTCAGCTCTATTAATGTCATTTGAAGTGAAAATTGGAAAAAAAACAAACCCAGGAAATTGTTGCATTCTTGACAATCCAAATTAAATAACTACTTACATGTGAACTGCCCATTTTTGCTTAGCCTGAATGTGGAAGATGCAACTCTTCTGCTCTTCAGTAAAACAAGCATGCAGATGGAATAGTCAGCTTTTACTAGAGCAGACAATCCTACCCAGCCCTGGGTTAATCAATAACTTATGACTATTTCAAATCTAGTCATTGCAAGGTGGGGTCTATTCATTATTATATGGTGGCTTTATTATCCCTACTATCTAATATCACATCCTGTTGTGTCATAGAGCTGACTGGTTTTTCTAAATCAGGATTTCACAATGTAAGCCTTGACACTAATTGATGGAATTGTTATTACAGTTATTTAAAACATAAAACTATTGTAGCACCTAACACGAGCTTTCCAAACATTTTAGAAATAAGGAGGCCTCCTTTGGAGAGTTGATATTGGATCTTATGGGATTTAGTGGTATTTAATATGTCATTGAGGACCCTCAGCTCCTACAAAATATTTTGAACAGAATCTCATTGCTTTTATTTGGTTTATGTGGCCAGGTTTAGGTAGTAGGGGGCTTCAGGGGCGTCCTCTGTGAGACCAGGAGTTTGGCCCATGCTGGACAGAGCCAGTGCCAGATGGCTCCAAAACGGACCCACCCAAGGACGAAGTTGAGCCCTGTCAGTGATGCTGGTGGTGCCTCCTTGGTAATGTATTCATCAAAGGGCAAAAATCCATGTGCAGCAGCTGTGAGAGAGAAATGAGAAAAATCTGAAACAGCCCTGCAGACACCAANAACGGACCCACCCAAGGACGAAGTTGAGCCCTGTCAGTGATGCTGGTGGTGCCTCCTTGGTAATGTATTCATCAAAGGGCAAAAATCCATGTGCAGCAGCTGTGAGAGAGAAATGAGAAAAATCTGAAACAGCCCTGCAGACACCAAGGTCAGTGAGGAAGCAGGGGGAGGAGGTGCTTCAGGTGCTGGAGCTGAGATTCCCCTGCAGCCCATGGAGGTCCAGGGTGGTCCATGGTGGAACAGAGATCCACCTGCAGCCCATGGTGAGGCAGCGGTGCTCCTGCAGCCCATGGAGGTCCATGGTGGAACAGAGACCCACCTGCAGCCCATGGTGAGGCAGCTGTGCTCCTGCAGCCCATGGAGGTCCATGGTGGAACAGAGACCCACCTGCAGCCCACAGGGACCCCACACGGGAGCAGGTGGATGTGCCCCAGGGGAAGCTGCAGGCTGTGAGGAGCCCATGCTGGAGCAGGCTCCTGGTGGGAATGGTAGCTTGTGGAGTGGAGCCCACAGAGGCAGGTTTTCTGGCAGGACCTGAGACCCTGTGGAGAACCCACACTAGACCATGGAAAGAACATGAGGAGGAAGAAGCAGCAGAGACAAATTATTATGGACTGAATGAAACCACCATTCCCAACTCCCCTGTACAGTTCAGGGAAAGAAGGTAGACAAGGTGGGAATGAAGGAGCAAAGCTGAGCTAGAAAGAAAGGCGGGAGAAGAGGTCTTTTTACTTTTGTATTTGCTTCTTACTCTCCTACACTATTTTTAATTTGCAATAAAGTAAATTAATTTCCCTAAGTCAAGCCTGTTTTGCCCATGACAGTAATTGGTGAATATTCACTCTGTCTTTAATTCAACCCACAAGCTTTTTCACCTTATTTTCTCCCCTTGTGCTTTTGAGAATGGGGAATGAGAGGGCAGCTTTGTGGAGATCTGGCAGCCAGCCAAGGTTCTCATTTAGACCTCAGGTAAGAGACCAAAACAAATACATTTGAATTTGTAACAGTTCAGAGAAAAAAACCCCTATGTGATTCTGTAAACAGTAAGTAAAATACTGTGTTACTTGAAGTGCAGTAATAATTCTATGTTTTAAATAGTTTGATAGACAGTACTTTCTGCATAGACCTTACTACCATTCCAACACACTGAAAAACAAATGATCAGCTTTGATTATGGTGTTCAAACACAAGCAATGCAAAAATCAAATGTAAGTATGAAAAATGTATCTGGAATTCAATGATCTTGGTAACATACTGTCTCAAATGCATCTTCAAAGTCTTTAATGAACAGGGAACTACCTCCTTCTTTCAGAACATTTTTGGGATTAAAGCCATCACAACTGACATTAAAGAAAATACTACAGTTTGAAAGAAAGCAACTGCACGGTTTCTCTGTATCTGAGCATGAGGTCAGAGGGCACTCATAAGCTAAAATACAGACTGGCGTTCCCACTGTTTTCATTTGTTGTGAATGAAATAAAGCAGCCCAGAAGGTGCAACTCATTAAGGATTTAAAACAAACAGCAGATGGAGTCCTACTATACCATGCTTTGCATGCACATGGTCTGTCTAAACATGCAAATGGGGTATCAGTAGGAAAACTGTTACTCCCACTGATCAATTCGGTTGACTTAGCTTATGTTCTAGGAGTTTCAAGTTTGTACAACTAACAAAAATTAAGGATTGTGTGGTACTTCGCAGCTTTGTAAGTAACAGGGCTGACTCCCTGCAGAAGACCTGAGGATCTGTGGGTGACATCTGCAGTGTGTAACTGTTGACTGGTAACACTACCACTCTGGAGACTATTGCTGGCAACCACCAAGCTGGTCTTTATTCTAAAGGTAACCACAGAATTGTTTGTAGCAGATGGGTCTTAACTGAGGCTAAATGGAAGAGGCAATGAAAATCTTCAGTCTAGTGAAGTAAGTGAAATAGTAAAGCACCAAGGCACCAGGTAAGAACTAAGTTGAAGCTGAGCCCTGTGCTTTTTGCAGGGGATATTTGTGGTAGCAGTGTGCCCTCATGGATGGGCAGTGGGATGGCGCTTTGTCTGCCTGCAAGTAGAGGCAGAACGTTCCCAGGAGAGACAGGCACCTGGATTTCTGCGTGACAGAGAAATACAGCTTGTGGATTACATCAGAGTCAGCAAAATTAATGCCTTCACTAACCTTGACTGCAGTACTGGAATGAGCTGTGAAATGGCTCTTACAGTGGTAGCGGAGCCAGGCATTGCTGTACAACTCTGATGATCTCTGGTGAACCTGTGTCAGACTGAGAATATTCCAGAAGTAAAGACAATCACAAGAATTCTGAACCGCATTTGGAGATTTATCCAGACCAGACAAAGCAGGCAGAGGATTGACCTGAGACTGATCAGGCACTATGAGGGATCAAAAGATTTACAAGGGTTTACCAAGACATTCACTAACATGGATAAGATGCAGGAAGGACTGAAGCTTTCAAATGTTTGCTTCCGAGAGGAATTTAAGGGCTTGAAAAATGGAGTGGAAGTCCTAGATAAAAAATTCAACCCATCAACAAACTCAGATAAAACCAGGCATTTACAATGAAATCGTCTCCAGTTGGAAGTCAGTGTTCTTGAAGGAAGTCACTGGACATGCAAAAAACCACTATTTCTAAGGAAAATTCTGTGCCAACTCTTCAGTCTTGAGATCTGATCGACAGCTGCCAATTAGAATAAGCAGCTCAGGGGTGCTGCACAAATCACTCCCGAGAAAAGAGTCAAAAATAATTTTGGGGCACAAATGTTCTTCCCACACTGGTGAGCTGATCAGGCTCATCCAGGACCAGAAGGAATGCGAATAAGAGATCTCCGTGCAGCCTCTCCCTTTCAGAGCACTACGTTTTACTGGCAGGCCCCCACCAGTCCATCAAGCTTGTTGAACACAGTGGAAATCAACTTCTGTCTCAGGAAATAAAGGAAGTGATTAGAGGAAGTCAAGATGCTATTTCTGTTTTTAAACAAGGAGGAACTGGTTGAAAATCCAGAAAGGGAAGGTAGTTTATTTGAAAGTGGTAATGACATATGGAGTTAACCTGTTGCAAGGAAAAAGCACTTGGAATAAGGAAAAAAACAGACTTTTGAGAATTCAGTGAACAAAAAGGTAATGTTTTCTGCGAAGATGACCTCAAGAATGAAGACTGCTGTGGATAAATGGAAGTAAATATAGAAAAACCCAAGAAGCAAACTTTCTCTGTAAGAAGATAGGAAGTATTGTAAGAAAACTGTGTAGCAATAAGATTATTCCTGCCAGAAATGAATACCTGTAAGTAAGTAGCCATGTGTACCAACCCAAATAGGAGAAAAAAAGTAGTCATTACACACAGAAATCTCTAAATCAGGGTTGATTTCTTGTGAGCACTAACGCAGGTCAGGGGAAGTCATAAACAACTGCACAAGGCTACACACGGTGCCGTGTTCCAGGATAAATCTATTCATTGTTGCAACTGCCGGAAGAGTCAGTGGAAAAACTGTAAATTATGCAACATCCTACACACACACACACACACACACACACACACACACATATATGTTTATGGATATGTTCCAGGATAAATCTATTCATTGTTGCAACTGCCTGAAGAGTCAGTGGAGAAACTGTAAATTATGCAACATCCTCCACACACACACACACACACACACACATATATATATCTTTATGGATATGAGGGGCAGAGCTAGAAGGAAGTGCATGTGGTTTTAATGATATGCTAAGGTTTGGAAAAAAGGATCAGCAGTCTGATCCTCAGTGCTCACTGTATTTTACATATGTAATTTAAACCAATGTGATTATAACTTCAAAAGGTGCAGGAGTTCAGTCTGTTTTATCTATGACCTTCATTAAGAATGTGAATTCACATGAATTGTCTGCAAATTCTCAAACTCTTTAATAAATATGGAACAACTTTGTTGTATGATACCCTCTCTGCTAATAAATTGAAATCCTGTTAAAAATCAAGTACTTTCACTGTTCATTTCTGATCACAGCTCTGCTCAATTGTGCTGCCTTTTTGAACATCTACCCCATGTCAGTCGTTTCTTTCTAACTGTCTTGATTCCTCTTCCCTTTTGCCAGTGCTCTAACTGAAAGGTTTGAGGCAACTGATAGGAATATAACAGGAATACTGCCTACATTACTGTTATTCTGAGCACCTTAATTTTTAGCTTGTGGATTCTTATATATGTGTCTTACTAAAAGTATTATTCAGCTGCTGGTGCCCCTAACAAGATAATTTACATGAGAACGATCCAAGAAGAAAAATGTCCCACCCTATTTAGAGGTGTGTCTTAATTGCTGGTATCAAAAGCAAACAGACAGTACCAGCCAACGACCAGTACCATCTGGTTTATGTGGCATGAGCAAGGCTAACATGGTTTCTTATTAATGTCTTCTCTTAGTTTATTTATAAACCATTGTGGGGTGTGACAGAGAAGGGCTCATAAGAAATCCGACAACTGGCTTTAAAAGAATTGAGGGATGAGGTCAGATTTGCAGGCTGAGACTGTTCCTGGACTGAACTGTCAGTGATATGAGCAAGGAGGCCTTATTGTAGATTCTGGAGGCCATGTGAGCTGCTCTTCAGCTCCAGGGATCCCTGTAGGGCACGTCCGGTGGCTGAGGCTTCATGTCTCTGCAGTTACATATAAGTGGGATCCTGAAGATACCGGCGATGCTGAAGGAGGGCTTGGTCTGTAGTTCCCTAGGGACCTACTTGAAGACAACTGAGCAGAGTTTCTTCCTGTTGCTGTTGGTCACCTTTCAGATGTCACCACTGCTCCAATGTTATTACCAAGCATGCAAGATAACAGCCTTAAAAAATAAATGACATAAGGGATCAGGGCCTCACTTGCTTTTTCTTCTTATACATAAAATCATTCACTAAAATGTTGTGCAGTGTTAAAAATACGGTGCTTTTTGTTTATCAGTAATTCCCTAAGAAAATGCTTCTGCCTGGAAATTGGCACTGATTTTGACACAGGTAAGACTTTAAATGATTCACAAGCACCCAGATCCCAAGATCAGGAGGGGCACCTGCTGCTGTTTTATTTGAAGCAGCTTCCCTGGTGACACTAACCCACTTGCTCGGGACCCAGTACACGCTGCTGGAATTTGGGGCTGCAAGCTCCAGTTCTCGCTGGGGCAGGCTCAGCTGGGGGGGCCCAAGGCCACGGGAAGGACCTTCCACGCTGGAATGGGCTGCCCAGGAAGGTGTGTAAGGAAAGGCCAGACCGGGCACTCAGCGCCGTGGTCTGGCTGACAAGGGGCTGTTCGGTCACGGCTTGGACTCGATCATCTCAGAGGCCTTTTCCAACCTAACTGACTCAGTGACCCACTGCCGTGGAATGCCCGCCGGTGCCCCGGCTCTGAGCTGTCCCTGCCGTCTGGCCGGGTGCACCGTGAGGAAACTCTTGCTGGCCCGAACCAAGCAGGCAACAGAGGCGTTTTGGGCTTGGATCTG
The DNA here is from genome assembly GCA_013396735.1 of Grallaria varia. Taxonomy (NCBI): domain Eukaryota; kingdom Metazoa; phylum Chordata; class Aves; order Passeriformes; family Formicariidae; genus Grallaria; species Grallaria varia. The sequence continues at coordinate 160,089 of VWZG01007260.1, forward strand.
CTGGCGGTCAGTGGCAGCAGAGGTGAGGGGCGGCTCTTGCATCCCACCAGCACCACTCCCTACACCCCGCATCCCACAGCCCTCCTCCCGCCGGCGCTCACCTCGGGCCCGCCCGCGGAACTGCGCGCGGCGCTTCC